>SNQJ01S0095832.1:0-12973 GCA_010110895.2 Picea sitchensis
ACAAAACCTTTAAACTTCCCTAGTGATTTGATCTAAGAAAGAAAAATTCAAACACTATCCTATCTTTGTAGCATGTGGGCATGTATGGGCCCATTACAATATTAGGATGTGTTTGAAAAATTAAACTAAGAGGAGTCCCAAGAAGGGTCATTGTCCTCTCCTAAAGGTTTTAATGTTCTTAAGGGAGATGAAATCGTTTCACAATCTTTTTCTGATTCTCAAGGTCACTTGGAGGCACGAGAGAAGAGCATACTAAGCGATTGTTATTCAAATTCTAGTCCCAATGCAATTTAAATGTGATCAAAAATGATTTCCAACTTATCTTGTGAGTCAAAACAAGCCATCCATGTGGCAAAAAATGAAAGAAAAGAAGGGAAATTGATTTTATCCTCCTAAGTGCCTATGTGGTTTTGACTAACCCCTTTATATGATGAGGGGACTAAGTGTGGTGCAGCTTTAAAACATGATTGAAATCATTTTTAAGAAGGCAAATGGCCTTCCCCACATCTCAACAACTTTACAATGTGAATTTTAGCACAGATGCATGGGTCTTAGTGGAGACAGAGGCACACAGAGCGCATGTGCACGAACAGAGAAAAGTCAACAAGCGCACGTGCATAGAATAGAGTTGTAAATTAGGCACATGTGCACACGATGCGCATCTGTGGGCCTAAAAACCCACGCATATATGACACACGACCAACAATGAAAAATCCGACTGGATTTCTCTCAATTCAACTTGGAATTGGCTGATTGGAAAGTCAGCCTAGGCCGGTTAGTGTACCTGGAGGTTAAACAAACTAAAAGAAGAGCAAGAAAAACCCAAATGGGGTAGGAAATTGATACCTTTCCCCAGTGGAGTCATCAATATGTTGCACCTCTTTCATCACCTTAGTGAGAAAAATAGAGGTGCTTGCAAGCTTAGTTGGGTCTGCTGAGCAGGACAGCTGCAAGGAAAAGAGTTAGGGAAAGAAATAAAGAACAACAACTAAGAATTAAACTAAGAAATGCAATAACAACTAAATTCATGAGCATAGGGACATAGAAACAAAAATAACAATAAGACCCATGTCACCAATGATGAGGCTAATCTATTAGTGAAAGAATACACTAAGAAGAAAGGGGACTATGAGTCCCTTCTTCCTCCAAGGGAGGTCTCTTGGACCCCCACGAGCAAGCTCTTCTTACAACAAATAAAAATGAAAAATGATGAAATAACTCTTTGCAAATACACTCAAGGGGTGAGATGGATTTCCCAATGCAATGGTGCAAATATACTCTTGGCAAGGATTGAGTCCTCAAGAGAATAATGGCAGCATAACTTTGCTTTGAATTCCTTGAAAAATGAAATGTATCCATGGCCTTTTTATAGCATTCCTTCAAGCTATTGTTCAACTAGTTTGTAGTGTGAAAAAAGGCTAATTAGGGAATTTCTAGGTCTTTGACCAGCCATCCAGTTGAATCCAGTCCAGATTTGAGTGTCAAATCGGCTTGGGAGATGAACCATAAGTGGATGGGAGGCCGACCACTCTCATAAATGCATTGTTTCACAGGTGCGCGACTTTTTGTGATAATAGTCGTGCATCGTGCGCATGTGCGTAATTTTCGTTCCTGTTCCGCTCATGTGCGCATGCGCCTAGTGTTTTCATAACGTCCTTCAATTTCTCAGTACTTTGTATAGTTTTTTGACCCTTTTATGAATGATTTGGTGTTAATTCAGGTCCATGGATGACTTCATCACTGTTTGACGATGTTGAGTTCTTGTAACCATGTGTGGATGAAATTTTAGTGATAACAGTAAGGATAGGTGGTTGTAGCCAGAGAACACAGGGGGTTGTAGCCTCCTTCTGGTTGTATCCATAGAATTGGGGAGTAGGAGCTTCCCTCAGGTTGTAGCCTAAAAATTTAGGGGGGCAGAGCCTCCTTCCAGTTGTGTCTAGAAAATAAAGGAAGTTGGTGCTTCCAATGAATGTAATTCTTAAAGACATATAAGAAAAATCATTCTGTGATTATCTCCCACATTTGGTTTCCACATAAAAATACTGGTGTATTGTGTATGTGTATGATTTTTCATTGTTCATGGTTTACTTACTATGCACTTATTGGATAATAATGTTATATTGATCATAAAGATAAATAACACTTACATATTATGGTTAAAAGGATTAAAAATATCTATTATTGATTCACCCCCCCCTCTCAGTAATCCAACGATTTGATGTTTGTGTATTTTAGAGAAAGAATAATTTATTTGTATTGGAATATTGATTTTTTTTTTCAGCTAATAACATTAGTAACAATATTTTTACTAGTGAAAAATAAGTTTTACTTTCTTATTTAATCATATTAATCTTTATAGAAATGATAAACTTAGAAAATATTAGAAAATTAAATCATGTTATTTAACAAGTCTGGCAAAGATCTTATACATTTCTTGATTCTAATTGAAAGGTATATCTAGGATAATCGTAGTAAATTAAGGTTTAATATTAGATTATAATAGGTGATTTCACTAAGGTTGATCCCTAAAAATATATATTTTCAGATATAACTTACCTATAGGTGAAGGTATATCTAGAATTGGAAGAAAACTAATCTCAGAGTATTATAAAATTGTAGACAGATCAACTTTACATTAAATCAAAAACAAATGCCATCCCTTGTATCTTGGATACATTGATTTCCCCCACTTCAAAGTAATAAAATTAAATAAGGCGTATGGTGAAAGGAAATTCATAAAATGATTACCCCCATCTTGTCCAAAAGTGATTATGAAACTAAATTCATAAAAATGATTTCCCTCATCTCAATGAAATGGAAACATGATTTTGAAGTGGTGAAAGGAAATTCAATATGGGGTATATAGATAACTTCATTCGGGTACTGAACATGCATGCTGGTAGTGAAGCAATATCTATGATGTATGTAAGGTTGTCTTACATATCTTCATTACATACTTTGTTATTTAGTTATTTTTCGATGATATTTATGTCTTGATCCAATTATGTTTCCTTAATGAAATCCACATAATATCTTTATAACCTTGAGATAAAACTAAATAAATAAAAGTCTCATATTCTAGTTAAATTTAGTTTGATTATCCTGGATAATTCTTCAGTAAATTTTGAAAAATAAAATCTTTATTAACTTGACTTGAGATTTATCACTAAGCATGTTCTAAATTTCTATATATGGTATTTTTTGTTACTTTTATATAGGATTAAATTTCTAAAGGAAATAAAGTATTTAGTTCAATAAAAAAAGAAATAATGACTCCATTTACCCAATAAAGGCACCTGTTATACTATTCTTTAGTTCTTCCCAGGGGAGGCACAATCCCCAGTTGGAGCCTATGTTAGAACATAAATCAAAATATCAAATAAAGTTTCAAATTTTGAATTCTTTCTTAAATTGTTCCTATTTTTGTTGATTAATAAATAAATTTTCTCTTTAGAATTTTTATTTTATACACTAATAAAATTCGTTGTTTGTGTTTCGAAAAGGTAGATCCATCCTAAACTGTCAATATTGACGCATATTAACATCAAATATTCACGAGATTTTGTGGATACATAGCTGCACAATGTTTAATCTATGAAGTATTCATGTTCGTGGTTCCATTCTAGGACTTCGTCTTTCAACGTTATTCAAAGATTTTGTTTCAAGTTACTCTGAATCCCTAAATTCTCGAAGATCAAAATTAATTGAAAATTATACCCTCTCCCTTAACATTTTTTGAGACTTCGTGCTTCAGGATTTCAAGCTCAAAGTTGAATGTTTTAGTCCTGAAGTCAGGAAACTCTAGAGCAATGAAGTTATGAAAAACACATTCATAAGGGGAAATATTTAGCTGACGTGTCCTATGCCACCTCACATTCATTATACGTGGAACTTAATTTAGGACTTTGGACATGAAATTTGCACATTCCAGGATGACATGTGCCACCCATGTTCTTACAACACGTCATCACATGTGACATCATCCTGCCACGTCACTCTAGAAGACTGTCCTCTAGGATATCATATTATCAACGAATCCAAGAAGTGTCAAAGTGCTGAAGTATAGAAGATTAAAGGTTAAGTAAGTATTAATAAAGAATTACTAAGGGTAAGTAATCACTTCGCGACTCCATCCTTTGGAATAATTTTAACATTTTCTATTCAATAGCCCCGAATTCTCAAAGTGTCAGAGTACTTTTTTTTTCTAATCCATATTATTAACGATAATTAAACATGATTAGGGTAAGATATTCGTATAAAGTTTATCACCATCAAGTAATCAATTTACCATATTTTTATCATTATGAATCTATCATTGAAATGAGAAATAATAAATGTATAAATAATGGAATGCTTAGTTATGATTTTATAAAATATTTGAACTCCACCTCTTCTCTGTATTCACATCTAGAACTCTACCTTGTCTCTGCATTTTGTATTCACACGCATTATTTTTCTTACAGGAGTGGATATTGTCAACAAGAAATCATGGTGCCTCACATGGGAGAAAAAAGCAGGTCCAGGACCAGTTTGCAGAAGATCCAAACCCAAATTTTGATATGTTTTTGGATACTACTACTCATTTACCAGGCATCATCAAATCATGGGAGCAGGATTACAAAATACTCAAGGAAGAGAAATCCACAGTTTCTAATGATGAAAGTGAGAAGCAAGATGTTTTAAATATAAACAAGCTCAAGGAGGTCTCTAAGTCAAAATTACATAAGATTGCAACACAACCAAAGTTATTTCCCTACACAGACATGATACGCTGGGTTCTGGAGCATGTAGATATACCAACTAGAACCATATACAACCATCAAACGAATATTGTCGGCTCGTTTCGACCAGAAGATATCCAATTAATGTATAAATTGTATAGTAATCCCAAATATGTTTCAATGTAGAATTTGTAAAGAATTTTGAGAAAGAGGAATGTGTATATTATGAAATTTTTTTCCATGGTATAGTTAAATATTGGTGGGGAAATAAAAACAAATTTAAAGAAGATAGTCATAGTATATATTCTACAACTTATTTTTATGCACATATTATGTACATAGCTATGATCCTATGTAGGAGGTATGGAAATAAAACCCTACACATTTCACAGTGGATTAGGTCCCTATTATTCATGAAGTTGCAGAAGGTTTCATTTTTAATTGAGGAAAGTTGTTGTCTAATAACCTAGTCAAACAAATAGGGTTTTATACAAGTTAGAGGTCTAAAAGTGAACCAAATCCTTTTTACATGTTAGCATATATTATGGATGCTATATTTTACAAAACTCCTTTTCATTTAATGAATTGGATATGGACTCCAAAAAGTTTTGAGCCAATACATATCTATCATTCTAAACTGTGCGAGGAAAATAAAAAAGATCACTTTTATGAAATTTTCCATAATTTTATCATCTCGATTCATGAAGCTCTATATGGAAACCCCCCTCCTAGGATCTCTGAGAAGATTATGGAAAATTAAGGTATAATTGTAGACTGGTATATTGAGGAAAGTTTTTCCTATATTATATTTTATGGTTGTTTGGAATCTCCTCATGCTTTACTAATATTTTTTCCAGATAGGCTCATTTGCAGAGAAGTTGCATACCAAACAATTTCTATGGGAATAAATAAAGAATTGAAGGCATCACAAAAGAGGGTATGTCAAACTTATCCCATACAAGTTGGTGAATATTCCTTGCTATATTTCAGACATGCTAAGGTTGAAGCTTCATCCTTAGAAGATATTTCATTATCTTCTATTCAATTCAAAAGACATGATCCACATAAGGTGGAAAAAAATCATTTTCCTCGGTTTGGCACAAAAGAGTACTTGCATGAATATTATCCACTTGATGATATCTTCAAAGGAGTAAATATATATGATGAAGTTCTATCAAGGATCCAAAATATTCCTGAGAAAGAAAAATCAAAGTTTCTTAATCTTGATGATATCTTCAAACGAGTAAATATATATGATGAAGTTCAATCAAGGATCCAAAATATTCTTGACAAAGAAAAATCAAAGTTTCTTAATTTTTGAAAACACGGGAGAAGTTGTTTGCCAAATAGTTTACAAGCAGAGCAAAGTCTTACTCATAATGGTAGTCCAACTTCAGAAGTTTTACCATCATCTAATCACAAGGAACATCATTTTCCTAAGGTCAAAACCAAAGAAGTTGATAAAACAAACACATCATCAAAAGATACAACAATGAAGGAACCAACTCTACCAGGTAAGACTTTACAAAAAACAATAACAATGTTTCAATCTTTTATGAAGCATGGAAATATGTTCCCTCGGATTACTTCAAATATTGAAACTACCTTAAATTATAGTACTACTCAAGGGAATCTACTGCAATTAGATCTCCCATTCCTTCCTTAACTCCTCTTGCATAAATATTTGAGATACATGGTATAGAGGTAGTAAATGTTGATTATTTGACACCTATTGAGCCAGAAAAAATTCCATCGTTAGAATTCTTCTTCAATAAGAAAAGGAAATATATTGTGCAGAGAGAGATCCAGAAGAAAGGTGGAGTAATCACAAAAAGGCAAATTATGATATTTGATGGTCAAGGACTGAGTGACCCTGAATTTGGAAAATAGGTAGTTGATTCTTTGGGAGCTTTTGCAACAACAAACCTATGGTCAGTGGAAAATTTAAGAGAAAATATTGATCAGAAAGATCTAATAATTGGGAAATTGCAAAATGATTTGAAACAAAAAAGGGTGATTATTGGAGAACGAGTTGACTCTGAACTAGATGAGGTTCAAAAAATTTATGAACAACATATTAAGCAACTAGAAGATAAAACAAGAATAATTATTCAAGATAAGCAAATGAGTAAGAATAATATTTCTTAGGAAGATGCATTAATAGTCCATTTAAGATATCAGGTCAAAAAGGATGAAAATGAAATTGTTGATATTCCTTCTTTTAAGAAACAAAGGTATGGAAATTAATGATGGATTATAGTCTGTTATCACATGATAATTTGTATTAATTTTTCCAAAGCATCCTATCCTTGTGCTATCTTTCCACTCATATTTAAAAAAAAATTCACCAGCTCCATCAAGTTCTCATCACCTAAATCCTTCACTCGACTAATCACCTAAAATAGTCATGTCCTCTGTGAGTCAAAATTGGAAAATATCCCAAACCTATATCTAGCCTTAATGCTTATCTAATTTCCTTGGTCCCATCACTTCATTCATTTTTACCCTCATTATCATATTCCCGTTGAAAATTAAAAATATTCCTTTTATTAAGCTTAATCTCCCTTATCCTATCCACAAGGTTATGTGAGGAGCCTCATATTCCCAAAGTCCTTAGAAAAATGGAAAAAGGTTTATTATTATTAATATAAATATTTTTATATTAAAATATTTATATTAATATTTAATCTAGTATTTAATTCATGACCTCATGTCAAGTCATGGTCACAAATCTCAATTTTTAATATTTTAATGTGGAAAAGTCAAAGGGTGGATGGAGGGAACATATCCATTTCAGGGGTTGAAAGCGAACGGGGGTTAATTTTTTAAAGTGGTCCCAAAATCCAAACCAGCATGTTTTACGTTGGGGTACCTGTTAATACATGACACATTTCGGGAGAGGGAGTGGTGTGGATTAAATCCACTCTCCACAAGCTCTGAAATTTCCTTACTTTGAATTTAGATTATTCCCTATTCCCCATAATAAAATAAGATTATTTCATGAATATGTGTGCCCTACATCTGAACTATGAAGTTTTTCTGATAAATGTTTCCTCCCAGTGGAAGAATTTCACAGAGGTGAAAATTAAATTTTACAGCAGAGAAATAAATGTTTTTGAATGGGAAAATGTATGTGGACTAAAGGTTTGGATAATTGTTTATCCAAAGCTTTTACAGAAGTAAAAGGGGAAGATCAAGGGATATTTTCATAGTTTACCAAGATGTTTTCCAAGACATGGTTTTCAAAACCACAAGAAAAAAACCAGTAAATAGTTTCCACAGTGAAATGGTAAATATTATTGGGAAAACCAAGACATGGTTTTCAAAACCATGGGAAGCAAGCAATAAATGATTTTTCAAAACCATGGGCATGGATTAAAATATGGAAATTTAATTCTATAGGATAAAAAATATTTGAGAATTGTTTTTATTCAAATATATTATTCCAAAATATTTAAGGAGAATATGGATAAATGAATTAGATTTGAAAGAGTACAAGTGACATTTCACAGAGAATGTGGCAGTTAGTTTCTGTAGAAGTTGAGGATGAAAAGAAGATTTACAGGATAATTTTTTGGGTGAACTAGAATGAATTTTAAAAATTCAAAGGAGGTTATTTTCAAGAACAGACCAAAGAACATTAACCTTTTTCAATTTTCACACAAGTGTCATCGATTGGGAGATTCAAAGGAATCTTGGAGCCCTATTTTTCAGTTTCACGATTTCCTATTCGGGACATGTTTTTGTGACATGTATTTCAGCCAGATAGAGATGAATTTCAAGAATCTGAGATAAGTTTGTCTTCAGAACTAGCTTATATACAAAATCCGTTCTCATATTTAACACAACTATTATGGTTTGAGAATTATAGGTGGTGTTTTGAAGCCTATTTTTTCTCTTGAAAAACAAGAGATGTGTTAAAATGTGTCATGTTCTATTTGTAATTGTTCCTATTTTGGGACAGGAGTTGGAGTTAGAAATTGTGAGTTGGAAATGACCTTTAGTGCTATATATTTCATTGTACAAGAGTAGAGAAAGAGGGGGGTGGGGACTTTCAGCTAGGAAGGCAAAGGGACTGTGTGTAAATTTCTCAGAATGTCCTTATGAATTAATACAATACTACAATGCTTTTGACTTCCAAGATTCATCACGGTGTATTATTTAGTGTGTTTTCCTCTAGTTCACATTCATTTCACTTATGTTATCTATTCTAAGCATAGCTAAGAGTACATGATTGGAATTCATCCTTGATAGATGCTCCTTTCATATGGTTAATGCAGTTGTTGTGTTTAATGATTACAAGTCCAGAATTCACTCTTTGTTAAGTGCTTTTTCATTGTAGTTAACCTTATGTTATTTTTTCTAAAGTTACAATTGAGAATTCATCTTTGTTTGATCCTCTCATTTGTAATGCAATTTTCTGTTTCCTGTACTTCCATCATCTGAATACTATTTATTGTTGAAGGATATGCTTACTTTTCCTTTGTTCCCTTAGGAGTACATTAGTTGTATTAATATTCATAGTATATTTTAGGATTTGACCCCATTGTGCAATGTTTCCCTTTCTCTTGTTTGTCCTACCAACCTTCTTAAAAACTAAAACAAATCCTGTCCTATAGCAGAATATGACCTCTATGTGCTCATTGCCAAATCGTTTTTGAGTATTTTAAGTCTTTACATGTTTGAGAGAGCCCTCTATGGTTGGAAGGGTCAGAATCCATCCTAAAGTTGGTGTGTAGGTTACCTTGGAATTTCTTTGATGCATCCCAAAGAAATTACCGAGTGCCAACATTTTGGCACTGCTGTCAGAGAGAGAAGGTGAAATATTCCTTGGGATAAACAACAAATTTCATATCTGAGTACTGATGGTGAAAAGTATGTAGACAGAGAAAGGTTGTACATCATTCACCCAGGAACTCGATTTTCAAGAATCTAGAATTCAAAATTTTCATGGCGTCTCCACTATCCAAAGACGCAGTAGCCTAAAGATTTTATTAATGACTCCATTGCTTCAATATGGATCAAAAATGTGCAAGGTATGCTCCAATGAATCTCTCTCATATTCCTGGTTTTCCAAATCATATTCCTCACATAGATTGGAAAAAATATTTTCCTAAATTCAAATATGGGAAAGGAAATGATTCTCCCTTGCACTTGATTAGATTTCACATGCACATATGTAAGTTGGGGGTTGAATTGCATGAGGATTGTTTGATGAAATTTTTTATGGCTACTCTAGAGGGGAAAGAAAGACTATCATATGAAGGTTTAAATCCAGGTAGCTTATCCTCTCTTAAGGATTCCCACATAACATTCTTTAAGCATTATGGAGAATCTAATCCTTCATTCTTGGTGTTTGAAGATTGTTGTGAATTTTGTGAACATTTCATTAAATACCTTGAAAATGTTTTTGGTAATGAAGAGTGTATGAATGATGAAATCATAAAATCCATTTAGGAATTATCATCCCAACAACAAATAGTCCTTTGGCTGAAGATGAAGCTGATCAAGAAATTGTTGCTAAAAATCATTTTCCTTCTCCTAAACTTGATGAAGATATTCAACACGATTTCCAACAAGACAAAGTGTTTCAAAGTTGTCTTTATTCCCCTGTGAATGATGTGGTTGTTTAAATTTTAAGTGGCTTAGATATGGATGAGGGTTATAAAAAGGCATATATGGAGACCTAAAGAAGTGAACCAACAAATGACATAGAGTTTTGGGAAACAAAACAATGCATCCCACTTTTCAATCAAAAATATCGAAAGATAATGAAGAGGTAGTTGTTTTATTTGATTCCTTTGAAAATCATAGTTTTGAAAATGCATCCATGGGAACTATAGACTGTGAAATATCTCATGCTATTATGTTTTCACATTTGCAAGAAGATTATGAACAAGAAATTATTTCTCTTCATTCACTTGAAAGTCAAAATGATAATCCTCAAGCAAAATTCCCGAAGGTTAATGAAACCAAATCAGAATTGTTTGATGAACAAAAGGATAGCCTTGATGCACATAATATAGCTTTCATATTTGAAGATGTTCAAGGATGTATGAATGTTTTTGTTGATATCCATGGAATAGTAGACAAACCTATTGCTACCATTTCATTTGACAATGTTCTCAGAACTGAAGAAATAGATCAAGAACAACAAACACTTATGAATGAGGCTTGTCTTTCTGTTTTTGTTCATCAAGAAGAAATGATTTTTCATGGTTTTCAATATTTTGTGGCCATCCTATTACATTCATCAGTGAAGGAGGAATTTGCTTCATTTATAAACTCAAATTTTGGATTCAATTTTTTTTTGAGCTGCCATCTTTTACATTTGTCTACCTACTTAAGAAAAATACCAGCAGAGGACAATAGAGAAGCCAATTGCTTGATTGGTTGCATTGGCACTTTAGCATCACTTGATTGAGTATTCATTTCAGGATTTTTAAAGTAGATAGGAGTATGAAAATAAGCTTGTTGGTCAAGCAATTTTTAGTTTGGGTTTTTAGCAGTGTGTACATTCAGATTGTAGTGGTGTATTTAGAATTCAGTTTTCAGTTGAGAGCAATGTACATAATTGGGTTTTTAGTGGATAATAGTGAAGGGTCAGAGAAAGGTACACACATGTTTTGGGAGTAGCCTAATGGATCAGGCACCGAGTCTATGAGTTCTTTGTTACCTCACTGGGAGGATACGATCCCCATTGGAGCCACTGTTATCACATGCTAATTTGTATTAATTTTTCCAAATCATCTTGTCCTTGTGCTATCTTTCCACTCAGATTTTAAAATGTTTTCACCAGCTCCGTCAATTTCCCATCACCTAAATCCTTCACTCAACTAATCACCTAAAATAGTCATGTCCTCCATGAGTCAAAATTGGCAAATATCCTAAACCTATATCTAGACTTAATGCTTATCTAATTTCCTTGGTCCCATCACTTCATTCATTTTTACCCTCATTATCATTTTCCCATTGAAAATTAGAAATGTTCATTTTATTAAGCTTAAGCTCCCTTATCCTATCCACAAAATTATGTGATGGGCCTCAGATGCCCAAAGTCCTTAGAAAAATGGAAAAAGGTTTATTCTTATTAATATAAATATTTTTATATTAAAATAAATATATTAATATTTAATCCAATATTTAATTCCTGAACTCATGTCCATTCATGGGCACAAATCTCAATTTTTAATATTTTAATGTGGAAAAGTCAAAGGGTGGATGGCGGGAGGATATCCATTTCGGGGGTTGAAAGTGAACAGGGGTTAATTTTTTAAAGTGGTCCCGAAATCCAAACCACCATGTTTTACATTGGGGTACGCATTATTACATGACACATTTCGAGAGAGGGAGTGGTGTGGATTAAAACCACTCTCCACAAGCTCCAAAATTTCCTTACTTTGAATTTAGATTACTCCTTATTCCCCATAATAAAATAAGATTATTTCATGAATATGTGTGCCCTAAATATGAACTATGAAGTTTTTATGATAAATGTTTCCTCCCTGTGGAAGAATTTCACATAGGTGAAAATCAAATTTTACAATGGAGAAAAAAATCTTTTTGAACTAGAAAATGTACGTGCACTAAAGATTTGGATAACTGTTTATCCAAAGTTTGTATAGAAGTAAAAGGGGAAGATCAAGGGATATATTCATATTTTACCAAGATGGTTTCCAAGATATGGTTTTCAAAAACACAGGAAACAAACCAGTAAATAGTTTTCACAATGAAATGGTAAATATTTATTGGGAAAAACAAGACATGTTTTTCAAAACCTTGGGAAGCAAGAAATAAATGGTTTTTCAAAACCACGGGCATGAATTAAAATATGGAAATTTAATTCTATAGGATAAAAAATATTTGGGAATTATTTTTATTCAAATATATTATTCCCAAATATTTAAGGAGAATATGGGTAAATGAAATTAGATTTGAAAGAGTAGAAGTTGTTGAAATAATGTAACTGCGAAGAGCATTCTTATTATTATTTTGTTATTGGATTAAATCCCCATTGTGGATTAATCATGCCATTATAATTATTATTGTTATTAGATTAATCCCCATTGAGGATTAATCATGTTGGTAATTGTATAAGGACCAAACCCCCTTTTGCGGATTAGTCATCGAACAATTACAAAGTGCATAATAAGAAGTCGGCCCCAACAGTTATAATGGAAGGGCCAAAATTAATTAAAGGTGGGTTTACCCACCCAGAGTGAGAGGTTGGCCCTGCCAGATGGTGACTCTTC
>SNQJ01S0095832.1:18576-46623 GCA_010110895.2 Picea sitchensis
ATGATAAGGAATTTTTTTCTGGGTTTTCTTCCCCTAGAGGGTTTCCCAGGATAAATGTTGTGTCTCTTGTGGATGTGTACTTCTCAGTGATCTTGTTCTTATTATTCTCTTGTCTAAAGAAATGAAAAGAACTATAATAATGGCATAAACATTAACAGAAGTGACATTTCAAAGAGAATGTGGCAGTCACTTTCTGCAGCAGTTGAGGATGCAAAGAAGATTTACAAGATGATTTTCGGGTGAAGCAGAATGAATTTTAAAAATTCGAAGGAGGGTATTGTGAATCACAAACCCAAGAAATTTAACCTTTTTCAATTTTCACATATGTGTCGACGATTGGAAGATTCGAAGGAATCTTGGAGCCTTATTTTTCAGTTTCATGATTTCATGTTCGAGACATGTTTTTGTGACATGTATTTCGACCAGCTAGAGATGAATTTCAAGAAAATGAGAGAGGTTTTTCTTCAAAAAGAGATTATATACAACTTTTCTCATATTTGACACAACTATAATGGTTTGATTATTAAAGGTGGAGTGTTCAAGCCTATTGTTTCTCCTGAAAAACAAGAGATCAGTTAACATGTGTCATGTTCTATTTGTAACTGTTCCTATTTTGGGAAAGGGGTTGGAGTTCAAAATTGTGATATGGAAAGTACCTTTAGTGATATATATTTCATTGTACAATATTAGAGAAAGCAAGGGGGACTTTCATCTAGGAAGGCGAAGCGACTGTGTGTAAATTTCTTAGAATGTCCTTATGAATTAATACAGTAGTACAATGCTTTTGACAACCGCGATTCATCACAATGTATTCTTTAGTGTGTTTTCCTCCAGTTCACATTCACTTCACTTATGTTATTTCTTCTAAGAATAGATAAGAGTACATGATTGGAATTCATCCCTTATAGATTCTCCTTTCATATGGTTAATGCAGTTTTTGTGTTTAATGATTACAGGTCCATAATTCACTGTATGTTAAGTGTTATGCTCATTGTAGTCATCCTTATGTTATTTATTCTAAAGTTACAATTGAGAATTAATCTTTTTTTATCCTCTCATTTGTAATAAGATTTTCTCTTTTGTCTTGCCATCAGCTAAATACTATTTATTGATGAAGGATATTCTTACTTTTCCTCTGTTCCCTCAGGAGTACATTAGTTGTATTAATATTCATAGTATATTTCAGGATTTAACCCCATTTCCTAATGTTTCCATTTCTCTTGTTTGTCCTACCAACCCTCTTAAAAACTAAAACAAAACCTGTCCTATTGCAGAATATGACCTTTGTGTGCTCATTGCCAAATCGTTTTTGACTATTTTCAGTATTTACATGTTTGAGAGATCCCTCACTGGTTGGAAGGGTCAAAATCCAACCTAAAGTTGGTTTGTAGGTTACCTTGAAATTCCTTTTATGCATCCCAAACAAATTATTGAGTGCTAACATAGTCAACCCAAGATGGTTTATGTGAAAGTTTGAAATGTATTCAAAAATAGTATCTTATCATCAATGATTCATTACAAATCATTGTTGATAAATAAAAAGCGTTGGTTAATACAAGATCTAAATTCCAGGAGTTGATGATGTGGAATTAGAGTCTAAATGTACTAGGAATTACTTAGTTTACATAATTTGAACAGTTAAAGAGTGAAATGGCAATACAAATTGGGAAAATAACCTTGAAGAAAGTAAAATATTGGAAAAAAAAGCTAAAGAAACTTGCTTAAATTATTTACTGGATGTAGATGTAGAGATGGATGAAAATGACCTTGGTGATGTTCATTCAATAATTGGGAATTTTAATGTAAATGAGAAGAGAGAAGAGTTGAAGAAGATAAGAGAAAAGGATAAATCTAATATTCAACAAATGAATCAAGTTAACTTGCATGTTTTAAATCATTTCCTGGTTAAGCACAATTTATAGTGTCAAATTACTCAACAAGTTGTTTTTATAGTTCAAAAGAATTTACCATTTGTACATAGAAAATATTTTATCTTTGATTTAAATGTTAATATAGAGCCCCCAAAGTTCATAGTTTCATTATTAAATTTGCACACTCAATACAAGGATCAATAGAAGGAAGTTGCATCTACAAGCAAAAGATGAGGAGATAATATTTCAAGCAGCCAACAAGCGATGAGGTTTCCATAAGCATGACATATGTTCAAATCTTTTGCAGTATTCAGCTAGTTTAGTATTTAAAATATTTTCTTATGTTTTAGGTTCTAGAAGTGTGGAAGTCTAACCTATTTTGGTTAAGACAAAATTGTATAAATAAATACATTTTAGATATGAAAATGGATTTTTCTCGCCTAATGTAAAGAGAGACGTTTTAATAGAAATTTATACTGGAAGCCATATATTCTACTTCTCATTTCTTTGAGTTATGTGTTTTCTATGTGTTGCTACTTTCATTACCATAGTTCATTTTCTTCATTCTATGGTGTTTAAGGAATGAATGACTGCAATTTAGTAGTACATCTACTGCAATTCATTTAATTAGACATCTATTCAGGTATATATTTTTCTCTGTTTCACTGTGAGTGGAAGAAGACCTATATTTGCATAGTTGTTCTCATCTTAATTCATATTTTAGACATACATATTTTTGCTATTACAAATAAGGTAAGATTTATCAGAATTGGATACCTTACTTTGTTTGTCTATTTTGTTTGTTATAATTCTTCTTTCTATCTCTTAATTATTGATAAAATCTCAAGGGAAGAGATATTGCCTATGTGTTTCTAAATAATTAGAGTTTTGAAGACTCATTCTAAGATGAAGGTTGAAAGGCGCTTTGAAAGAAAACATCATTATTTTGGATTCTTGACATTGTTCTATGAGCCTAGAATAAATATCAAGAATAACACTCCCACTGAATAGAAATATATCCATTTCATCTCGCTTGGACCTATATTTGAATAATCATTTCCTTTGATCATGCTCCTAGAAGCCTTATCCTTTTGAGCATCCTACATGGCCATCTTGTACCATGACTTCCTAACAGACTTGTAAAGTTTCCCTTTCCCACTTGAACCTGAAGAATGACTCCCTTTGAGTTTCTCAACCTTCGGAGCCACCTACTCCTTGTCCTCTATCACTATGTTGTTTTCCACTTCTCACATAGGTTGAACCTTTAGCTTATCAAAGTTTCTCTCTCTAACTCCAAAAAAAACTACTATGTTTGAGCTAGATCCTATGGGCTTGATCAACGCTTGTCCATCCTGGAATGCTATGTCAAATACCTTCTTCTCAATCTTTTCAACTGAGAGAACACTACTCCTAAGTTCTAGCTCCCATAACACCTCCATCACTCTCAACACACCTCTTGAATCCATCAAGAATGACATTGTTCCAAATCCCTTTACTACACGATTCATGCACATACCAAGTTCCACATGCATGTCCGAGTCAGACTCTATGAGGCTCTCAAACAACTCTAGTGATCCTATCATATGACATGTGGTGTTAGGTACCTAACCTCCCTAACCCCTCACATAGGTAGAAAAATATATTTTCCATGTAATAAAGGCCAATATTAATAAATTAGGCCTAGTAATAATGAAGAATATGCCAAATGTAAGAAGACCTAATAGAATATTTTGCTTCTAGAAAGATCTTCCTCTAGATTGTTCTTTTGGTAGATAGATTTAGTATAAATAAGATTCAAGGGTATGTGAATTATTTGTCTTGAGAATTATTGTAATAGAGTGTTTCTCTGTTGGAGATTTCCCCCTTGAAGAGGAAAGTGAACATTGTTTCCTATCAACAAAGGTATTATTTTGGTGTTGTGGTTCCTTATACTTTGTTTTTCCATTGTTATTCTCTGCACTATTTTTTTTTTCTTCTATTATAATAGATCTGGTACCTAACAAGTCGTATCCTTGCACTTTCCTTGGTAGGATTTGTGGGTCAATATTTTTTCCAGTATGGAGACATGTTCCGACATCTTAAACTACAATGATTTGTCATTCAATGCATAAATCCATGGTCATAGAAGCATACACATAGGAAATACAAGAGGTTTTTAAGCTCACATTGTTGGACACCATTGTGACCCATGTTCTTACCCATTCAAGTGGTATCACATTATACAACACCTATATACAGACTGGCCTAGGTATCTTGAAACTTGTTGTATATCAACTGATCGACCTCCTGACTACTATATTTCCACTGAGAATATAACTCATGAAGATACTCTTTAGTACCTAGGTAATCGGGTAGTATGGAAAAGGTTGCAGTCTAGCCTCCTTAGTTGGTTCCCTTAGATATTGGACCAAGTACTATTGTTCGGCCTTAAATGTATATTAGAGAGCTATAGCACAGGGAAAAAAATTATTTGTAGGAACCATAAAAAAACCCTAACCCTTGGGACGAAAAAAAAAACCAAGGAACATACAAGTTCTATTGTCATGCAACCTTGCTTCCTTCATTCTAGTTACAAAATTACTACACATTTCTTCCTGTTAAGAATTTGGGCATTTCACCACTAAAATATTATTTAGATTAGAGTATAACTCCACATGAGTAAAAATAAAATAAAATAAATGTATGGAGATTTCCCACACCCTTATTTGAGACCTATCCCATTAGATTAATTGTTTCTTCCTGATCATAGTTATACCTATCATTTTTCAACCTCTTTTTTTCCTATGGTCCTGACCTCCTCCCGACCCCCTTATTTGGAACCTATCCCATTAGATTCCCCTTTTCATCCTTATCATCATAATACCCGTCTTACATAACCCATTTTCTGTTTGGACCCACCCACCCCCTTCCTGTGCCTCCCTTTCACCGTGGCTCACACCCGTAACCAAGACCTTGAAGCATGCTTAAATACCTTGTCATCTGATCTATCCACAACCCAATAGGAATTGTGGAAAATAAATACCAATATTTCCACCATAACTTCCTCCATGAATTCCACCATAGATGAGAAAATAGAATCCTTAAAACAAGACATGACAAAGGAAATCTCTTCTGACATGGAAATCCATCTTGAATCCTTTATGATCCAACTCTTTGTCAAACTGAATATTCCTAGAGTCTTTCCCTCATTTGGCATACCTTTGCACCCCGAAGGTCATACTTCCTCCAATTCTCATAATTTGTAGTCCGATCACATTCATCGTGACCTACACCTTCCTAGAGTGGATGTGAAAAAATTTGATGGCTCAGACTCCATGGTATGGGTCACCCAAATGCAACACTACATCTATTTTCATGACATTATTGATGAATTGGGAAAACTCCATTATGGTGTTCTCCATTTGGATCCTGAATGTTGGCAATGGTGGAAATGGTGTAAAAAGACATGCTAAGGGTATGTGGTTTGGAAACAGTTTGTGGAATATTTTTATGACCTCTTTGACACCAACACCCATTATTTAGTATGTTTGACCAAGTTGAAACAAAAAGGCCTAGTGGAAGATTTTATTGTTTCCTTTGAGAAATTAGCTTTCAAAATGTAGGGCATGACATATGCGTTTTTCAAGGAATTCTTTATTAGTGGCATCAAGGATAAAACATGTGCCCATTTCCTCCTATCTCACCCCCAAAATTGGTTGGAAAATACTAAAAGGGCTAAGGAATCACAACAAGTAGTCTCATCCCAAAGCCAAAAAACACCCTTTATTCCTCTCCCTAAACCCACCCTTCCCACCCCTCCTACCACTCCCCTCAAGATCCATAATTGAATAGGTCCATAATGGATGCACACCAGCTTAAGGGTCTTTTTTATAATTGCGATGACAAGTATTTTACGTGGCACAAATGTAAGGAACATAAGATTTTTATGGATATGGATGAGAATGTTTCTTAAGAAGAGGTCGATGTTTCCCATATACCCAAGATAACCCCCCCATATGATATTAATACACCCTCTGATTCATCGGAAGTTGAACCACTAATTTCCCTAAATACATTCACTAATTTCTCTGCTCCCCAAACCCTCAATCTAATTAGCTACATTAAGAACAAGAAAGCCATCATTCTAGTTGACAGTGGCATCACCCATAATTTTATTCATCACCACATTTCCCAAGAAGTCAATTTCTATATTCATCTAGTTAGTAATTTCCAAATCATGATTACCAATGGGGGTTCCATGAAATGTGGGCCTCCAAATTGGTCAGTACCTCCTGAAATATCATATGTTTTCTATTGACATGGGTGGTTGTGACATTGTACTTGGTGCAAAATGGTTATGTAGTCTCAGACTTATCACCATGGATTTCCATAAGTTAACCATGCAATTCCATCAGAGGGACACCAAGACCAATTCCAAGGCATCACAACAGGGTCACCAAAGTTCATCAGTTCCCACCGAATGGAAAATCTCCTCATAAAAAGGTCATTTTGGCATTATTTCCCAACTTAATTCCATTTAGGTGGTTGAGACACCCTTTGTACATATCAACCTCTAATCTATCTTCTCCCAACACCAAGATGTGTTTCAAACCTCCTAAGTACTTCCCCTTTCTCGAGGTGTCCATGATCATTCCATTCCTCTAGTTTTGGGAAGTATTCCTCCAAATGTTCTCCCTTATCATCATTTGTTCTCCCAAAAGAATGAAATTGAGAATATTGTTCAAGAATTTCTAGAATCCAGTGTCATCCATCCCAACACTAGATCCTATTCTTCTCTAGTAGTCATGGTACTCAAGGAAGAAGGTACTTGGTGAATGTGTCCTAATTTTCACGCTCTCAACAAACTCACCATCAAAGAAAAAATTCCAATTACTATCATTGATGAACTTTTGGATGCATTAAGTGATGCTCAAAATGTTATCACCATATTCATATGAAAGATGAAGACATTCCCGAGACTGTATTCAAAACTCTTGAGGGTCACTATGAGTTCTTAGTTATTCCATTCGACGTCTATAATGTTGCCTCCATTTTTCAAAGTCTCATGAATCATGTCTTATATCCTTTCCTCCATAATTGTTTCTTGGTTTTCTTTGATGATATTCTCATATATAGCAGAACTTGGAAAGCCCATATTACCCATGTTGATTAAGTTCTCCAGCTACAATCTGAGCACAAAATTTTTCTTAAGGATTCTAGATGTGCTTTTGGAGCCTCTGAAGTTGAGTACCTGGGACATATTATCGACAAGGATGGTGTTAGGGTGGATCCAAAGAAAAGTGAATCTATACAGGATTGGTCACACCTGGAAACTCTTAAAATTATGTCTGGCTTCCTGGGTTTGACGAGATATTTTTTCAAGTTTGTTAAGAATTATGGAAAAATTACAGCTATTCTCACCGTGCTCCTTAAAAAGAATGATTTCAGTTGGAATCTAGTAGACGACTAGTCCTTCCAATATTTTAAAGTGCCTATGTGCACTACTTCAGTTCTAGTTCTCCTTGACTTCAACAAGACCTTTGTATTGGATTTTGATTCCTCAGGGAAAGGCATTGGGATTGTCCTTATGAAATATTTTGACCTTTGTCTTTCCCTAGAAAACAATTATCTAAGTTCCATTTGGGCCAATCCACTTATTAAAATTATTTTTTTCTATTTTGCACGATGTGGATATCTAGCATCCTTATCTCTTGGTGCAACACTTCCAAATTAAAATTGATCATCAAAGCCTCAAGTATTTTTTGGAACAAATAATTTCTTCATCGGAGCAATAAAAATGGGTAACCAAGTTGTTTGGATATGATTATGATATCATATACAAAAAAGGAAAATAAGATGTGGTGGTCGATGCCCTTTCCAGGAAATATAAAAAATATGAGTCCCTTTTTTCCTTCTCTTTCATTGTCGTAGATTGGCTTCGGGAGGTTTGCTAGGAATGGTTGCAAGACCAAAAAATTTCAAGATTGATCCAAACACTGTAGTAGGATCCAAAACCTTCCCCGGGGTACTCATGGAACTAGTATGAGATTCATTATAAAGGTATCCTATATTTAATCAAACAGTCAAAACTTAAATCCACCATGCTCTCTGAGTTTCATGCTTCACCTATAGTTGGGCATTTTGGTTTTACCAAAACCTATGAATGGGTCAAACATTGTTTTTTATGGGAAGGTTTGAATAGGACATCGATACCTTTATGGTTGAATGTGATACCTTTCAACACAATAAGGGAGAGATAACCAAAGCTCCAGGAACACTCCAACCGCTTCTGATTCCAGCTAATATTTGGACAGATATTTCTATGGACTTCATTGTTGGCTTACCTAAATTAGGAAATAATTCAGTCATCATGGTAGTGGTGTATCATCATTCCAAATATGCTCATGTATGTTCTCTTCAATTCCCATTCACATCATCCACCATGGCTCAATTTTTTATGGATAATATCTTCAAACTCCATGGAATTCCTCATTCTATTGTTTTTGATCATGATCCAACTTTCACCAACACTTTTTGGAAAGAATTGTTATGTCTCCAGGGAACTGTTGTGATAGGCACTACAACCCTCCATTTTCCCATTTGATCCTTCTTACCTCCCTTCAAAATGGATCTCCTCATATCTTGAGTCAAAGAGAAATCCTTGTGATTCTCCCTGTCCAGCTCAAGTTACTTATACGACTCATACCTTACTTGGAAAATACTTAAATACTTTGTTTTTAAAAGACAAAACTTTATTTTTTAAATAATAAAATCTAATTCAAAATCCTCCAATACATATCAGAGGAGTTAGCCTTATCTCCTACGATACGTATAGGAGTATTTCTTCTCACCTTATATGACATGTAGTGTTATCATCCCAATTAGACAAAATGCCTCTGATATGAACCGAAGAAGTTAAATTTAACTCCTATTTGTATCAGAGGAGTTTCCTTCTTTTCTTGTGATATTATTAGAGGAATTTAGAACAAGTCCCCCGATTAAAATTACAGTAATTTCGTATAGGTTCTCTGATGTTAACCAGAGAACTTGTCCTTCAATCCTTCAACGTAAAAAACCCCACCTACTAGATTAATTGTTGAAATGACCTTTTTAGATATACAAATGGAATGAGGTCAAAATATCACTACCCAACTATGAGTGATTGAGCAACGAGACCCCGAGGTTAAAACTCATCAAGTTATCCCATTCGAGCTTCGACCTATCCCTATTCACCATGTGGAATTAGAATCTAGGTAGTTTCATCTTGTATTTATTTTTCTCTAAGGTTAGGGTTAGGTTTTCATTTGATTTCTTCCGTCGGCTTGTTCCTTTATTTATTTCCCTACTCAAATATTTTTTATTTCCCCTAGCCATGATACCTTTGGATTTTTCCTTAACCGGTGCATGCCAATGTGTTGTGAACCTTCTTCCCATTTCGAAAATTGTTCTTTGCTCGAACACACTGTCCAGTCGGCCCCAATTTCCATTGCAACTATGTTTGTTTATGTTCTTATGATCGATTGTATTGTCAAGAAATGAAATCCTACACAAACCCTTTTGATTTCATATGGGTTTTGACTGAATAGAACTCTAAGAGACTTCCAACCTTTGAACCTGCCTTCGGCCTCACCCTGAAACCACCTTGCGTTTCTCCCACAAATCCCCATCTTTAAAAATCAGAACAATTTCTACTAACTTCTCTGAACATATCAGAGGATTTATTATTAACTCCTCTAATACATTTGGAGTAGTTACAAAATTTTCCCCAACACAACTCAGAGAACTTAGTGATAACTCTTCTTACCATATCAGAGGAGTTACTTTCAACTCCTCCGATACGATCAAAAGATTTTATTTCAAAACCACCTATATTTTCACTCAAGAATTATGGTGAACTTTTTCGATGCCCTATCAGAGAATTTTGGATTAACTCCTCCCACCGCATCGAAGGATTTCTTACTAACTCCTCTGATGCGATCGGAGGAGTTGTCCTTAAATTTTCCAATCGCAACTTTTTCGACCATCTCTTCGCTTTATAAGAACACTTAATACTAACTTCTTCAATTTGTATCAGAGAATTTAATCTTTTCACCTCTGATTTCATTTTTCTAAGCCAAATATCCACCCTTCTTCCCCAAATTTTACCAGGATGCTTAAGCATGCATAGTTTTTACCCTGTCATCTTTAGAGGACAAATCTCTATTTTCTTAATAGTATCAATGGATATGGTATTTCTGATCATTGTTTTAACTTCATTCCAAATAAAACATTACATTTTGTTATATTCCTTAAACTTATCTTTTATTTTGGCAGGTTCAAACATGTCACCAAGAAATAAGGTGGCAGGCAAAGTAGTCGGAGTTGAGGCCTTTGGAATCTCCCACCAAATAGGAGAGTTAGATATTGTTGGGGTTACATATGATGATACAGCTAGACTTATAGAAAATTATGGAGAAACTCTGAAGTGGGGAGAAGTGTACTAAATGTTTAAGAAGTCAAATTTCTTGACAGAAGAGAAATATCCTGATGAACTTTAGGCATTCAAAAATATCAGAAAATCAGGGATATTCAGGAATGTAGTGAATCCATTATTCTTCCCTTGCACATATGCCATTTCATGTATTTTGAATAATAATGGCATAAGTAGTCAATATGTCTGCAATGCATGAAAACAACCCATTGCCTCGTTTAGGCCATAATTGTTAGCTAAATGTTATCACATCAAAGAAGGAAATAAAATATTGGATAACAAGCTCCTTAGTGAGTTTGAATATATGCCAAAGGATTTATTTCCCAAATGGTATAAGGCAGAAAAGCAATTTGAATATATGCCTAATATTTGGTACCCCATGACTAACTTAAGGAGACCCTATCATTATTTGGTGGCCATGTTTTACAGGTTATATAGGGAACCAAACACAACTCAATTCCCCTTATAATACATGCCCTTGATTTATTTCTATGTAGATGTAGGTGTTTCATTCAAATGGGAATACATATTATCTGAAATTATCATTGATGTCATCTCTATAGTAACACAATAACAACCAAGAACATTTCCCAGTTTCCATATGTCCTTGTACCTCCTAGATATAATGTGCACAACCCACAGGTATCAAAATATGGGGTGGATTTGGTTGCCAGTTGATGTCACAATCCACATTGTTTCAGGATTAATCCATAAGTGAGGACACAAACCGATCTCCCTAGATCCACATGGATATAGAACAAAGCAGGACAGAATGTTTCCTTATGAATAAGGATCATGTACATACCTTATGAATGCTTCCTTGGGTCTCTGTTGTACCAATTTCACTCCAATGCTCTTGCACCGTCAATACCATAACATTACAAACCAATCGAAGTGAAGACAATTCAATATATTCAACAGCTAATCTATACATATGATCAAGGAGTTATGTAATAAAGTGACATTGGCTTTATGGGAAAGAGACATATTACTGTATTGAATTGATAGAAAGAAAGACTTACAACCTGAGCCTTGATGTTGTAGATCTCCTTTCGATGGCTCCTAGCTCTGAAACACACACTTGCTAATGCATGAAGAAGATCAACCACTTTTGATAACCTTGCCGGTGTCTCTAGTTGTTGTAGCATCAGTCCTTCATACAATATTGCAGTAATTCTCCAATAAATCTCTTACTAGCTTGTTGCTTAACCCTTTCCATGAGCATTCCTCTCAATTTATAAGAGATAATGGATTAGTTACTTGGATAGGAAATGATCCGCAAGATATCAGGAAAGCCAGTACTTAGATAACCATTCGAATGCCAACTCATCCTTCTAGAAGATTCCCTTCTAGAAGGCTCAAGAACTTCATCTTTTTCTTCCTTTAGAAGATGTTCGCACCCTGATGGTTAGGTACAGTGCGAACCCCTCACACCCTAGCTTAATGTAGCCTACGAGAATCAGGAATTCTTGCAGGCAAATATATAAGTAGCATGCGAACCTCCCTTGAAAGTATGATTTCTGGAAGCAGACAAAGGTAACTTTTCTCAGGAAAGTGTTCTAGTGAAGAGCTTGATTTTTCCATCATCATTACATCATTATGACAACCAAAATTGTGGATAACACACATATATTACAAAGTGTTCTAGGGGCACAAAAACCATATAGAATACCAAATAATTTGTGAACACTTCCTTGCTCCTTTATATGAATTCATCTTTTGCACCACTCCCCCTTGTATGACAGAGAAAACCATAATAGTCATTGTTGGAGTACTTTTCACACACCTAGGATTTTTTTTTCCTAAGTTTTCCTTATGTTTCTTAGTCTTTATCTAGTATCCTATAGTTTAGGGAGAATAGTCTTCTAGAATAATATTCTCTTCAGTTCATACTTCAGTTTCATCAGTTGAGTGGAGTCTAGATGCCACATTGGGATCATCATCATGCAACATTGGAATCATTACCAACTAATGCAAAGTGTCCTTGGAATCATCACCATACTAGAAAATTACTCATGATTCCTTGATATCCTCCTCGCTTCACTATGTTTCAGTTAGTTAACTGAATACTGAGAGACTAGATAACCCAAACTAGGTGGCAGTTCACTCCCGTAACTGCCTGAGAGACTAGAATAGGTGGCAGTTTACTCCTGTAACTGTTGGTGTCTGTATAGATGACTCTAGGCCACCACTATGATGCATTGGATTTTCCTACAGTGTGTATTGGTTGATTTATACAAAGTATATCATGTTTAAATTATAATTCATTCATTTGGTTAGTGATAATTCTTCCATTCTTTCTCTCTTGCTTCTATTTTCTCATATTTTCTATGCAACTATGTATGTCAATTCCTAGATAGAACTATTATGTGTAGGTTCAACACATTTACATGGTATAAGAGCTGACAGACTTCTAGGGAAAGGAAACACCAAATTATTTTTTTAGGTACCAAAGATTGAAGACAATGGAAAAATGGAATTTCCAAAAGAATTCATTCTTAAACCATACAATTTCTTTGCACAGAAGGAGAAGATGTTAATTCCTCTTCTAGGAAGAGGATTGTATAGGATAACCATGAACACACAAACAAAACCAAAATCATCCATATAAAAATACAAGTATCTAAATCAAATGGATGAAGCATTTGGAACAATTTTCAATCTCATTTCTTCTGAACTCCTCTTTCACATATCCTCCTGTAAAACCCCCAATGACACTTGGACCACCATGGAACATATTTTTGGAAAATAGGATGAGATGAGGGGACACATTCTAGCGATGGAATTTCTCACATTGGATCCAAAAACCTTCAACAATCTCCAAGATTTCTTTACAAAATATAAGGATTTGTTGTCACAACTCAAGGCTTGCGGGGTTGATGAATCTAAGGAGGAGAAAAAATGTTTCTCGCCATTCTCTCCAAAATTGGTCCAAAATACTCAATGTTTATATCCACATTTCATTCAGTTAGGTTCACGTATGGATCCACCTGGAAGATTCCCTCTCTTGAGGACTTTATTGAGTCTCTGACACAAGAGCAGACCAAGCTCATCAATATGGGAAAAATCAGAGGCCCAAAAACACATGCACTTACTGTGCAATATGGTAGAGGTCATCAATATAGGAAATCTAAATACAAGGACAAAAGGAAATCACATGAAAATCCAAAGAAGGAAGGGTACTCAAAACCCTTCAACGATGCCTCCAGATCGAAAGGTGGAAAGGGAAGAAAAGGGGAGAAGTGCACTTACTTCCATGAAGGATTCCATCCAGAATTTGCATGTATGCAAAAAAGATAGTTATAATGACCCAAATACTTCATAAAAGAAACCTTTGAGATCACATCCCCGAGGGTGCCAAGAATAAGAAGCCAAAAGATCAGAATCCCAATAAAGTAAATTTTATCCATTATTTGATTTTCATCAACTCCTCTCTCGATGCTTGGATCGTAGATTGAGGAGAATCACACCACATGGATACCAAACATGAAGTGTATTCTTCATTGGATGCATGAAAATGTCCTCCTATTATGACGGGGGACAAATCTCCAGTCGAGGTCACTGGAAAATGAAGGATTGAAACAAACGAAATCTTCGAGAATCTACTACACGTTCCCAAACTTTTCGTCAATCTTCTCTCCGTGTACCATATGAAAAAATATGGCACCGGAAAGAGATTCATATTCACACTTGATGCAATGGATATCTATGACATGTAAACCAATTCCATGCTTTCTACTAGTGAGGTAAATCATCAATCTATATATATGTTACACATTATTTTCGTCATCCCTATGATCGTTAATGATGTAAACCTATCTGTTGCCTTCAGAGGGGTCAGTGGCCTGAGTTCCTGAAGAGAGAAGGGAGAAGAACTTTTCCTGAGAAAGAAGTTGTTTTTTCCTATGTAAAACCTTATAAAGGGATGTTCACGAGGTTGCTATATAGGCGAGTGCGAGAATAACCAATTCATGGGGTTACCTAGCAGTCATGAAACGGTTAAGTAGGTTACCTATATAGCTAGGGTGCGAATATTCTAGCACGTGAGAAAAATGGGCGTTTTCACGAATCTTCTAGAAGGAGCAGCTTCTATGAGCGGTGGCATCGAATGGTTTTGGATCTTACTCACTTTCCTTGATTTAGTGGGATTGTCCTAACCTCCTCACCTTGTCTTCTTCAACTTATAAGGAAGGGAATTCTCATGGAGAAAGTTAGATTGGATGAGCTTTGTTAGCTTTTGGTTGGCTTGGAATTGTGAAACTGGTTAGAGTGGCTTTGAGATTTACTTTGTCAAGATAGAGTGTATCAGATCTATGGTCTCAGAATACTTGGAGGAAGAAGTGTGTGAGGCGAAGGATAGTAGGAAGGGACCTTTGACATCAGTGATAGTTTGTAAGTTCTCTTTCAATTAATATGATACGATGTTATATTTCTTTCCATAAAGTGAATCTACTTTATTATAATTCATGATCATATGTCGTGCTTGTGGACTATTATTTTCTTTTCACTTTGGTTGGATTGTGTTATCTTGATATTGGCCTTTTCAAGGCTAGGCGGAATAAGCGGAGACCAAAGAGGCGATTACAAATTACATATCTTCTTCTCACTTCAAATTTAATTAAATAGTTAGATCTAGGGAAAGTGTATTATTATTCTGTCGTGTTTTGTTCTGGATCTAGGTGGATCTAGAGATTGGACTTCATATTATACGAGACTTATCTATGTAAATTAAGCGACTCCACTAGGGACCCGGATTGTTTCCCTAGTTAGTCACAGTTTCCATTGTACGATTTAGCTTTGTTTATGGTCTCTGATGCAATGGAATCCATCAAGACTCTCTGGATCGAGAGTTCTCAATTTTCCCTTCAATTTTTCTTGTTTCTGAGGGCATTCTACGCCTTGTACCTTTAAGTGGCTGCAAAGAATCCTTGGGTTCGCGCCTTGGTGTTCATTCAGGTCGCGAACACCTGCATTCAACCAATGTCCTGTGAGAATACCTATTTCTCGCACTTCACTCTATTGCTAGGATGAGAACTTGTTTGTGAAAATTTTTGGATTGGGTCTCGTCATCTTTTGATGCGGTTTTCTTTGAACAATTTGGTTTGAGCTTTTGGAGCCTATATTGATACGTTTATAGTCTTCTTGACATTCTTTGAGTTGCTTTAACCACTTTCTTTGATTGGTTTTGAAGTTAGTCTCTTGCTTTGAGTGTTTTCAATTACAAAGAGATATGACAGGGTATTTGGGAAAGTCTGCATTCTTGGAATAATTAGTTGTAAAGAAACTTTTAGTTTAGGTTTCTTTGTTTTAAGAAAGTTCATTATTACTTCTAGTGAAATTTTTCGAAACAAAAGATTTATTTCTTACTTTATATATTAGATTGGGGGCATCCTTGCATTTGAAGTAAGAAGTGCATGATTATTGATAATGATGGAAGTTTAATATATTTTGGGACATCGTTCGTATGGGAATGATAAATGTTTTTCTCCTTCACAAGTGGCATAGATTTCATTGAAATGAAAAGTTGCATCTTCATATCTTTGCATAATTTTAGTCGGTCAAAACCACCATATTGTCCACTCCATCTTCCTTTTGAGTAACAACAACCATAAAATAGCGCTTATAAAATTGATTAGACGCTTTTATATTTTACGGTAACACACCATTAGATTGGTTGTAGGGCTTTGGAATAAGTGTGAAATATAACTTTCCATTTTGCAACAAACATAGAATCTTGAGTTAGGGAGAGTTAAATCCAATTGTTGTATTGTTTTTCTGTGATCCCCCTCTCACATAGTGGTTATGCATGAGGTCGCATTTGGGTAAGCTACGGGTACTAACCCTCTTTGGTTTAACTGTTTGTGGTGGTATGATTGTATTATGGGGGTCACTTAGAGGTATTCCCACAATGATGAATGGAAACCTTTCAAGTTGATTTAATTTAGATACCACACTTAGCGATGGATGTTGTCGATTTTCGAACATCAGCATGAGTAGGTGGCGTAACCTTAGTCAGCCTATCTCTGGGTTCTTTACGAAATTGTTGTGGAGAACTTGAAGTCTTCCGCGATTTTTGGAATCGACATTAGCCAAACTCACCGGGCTCCTTGGAGGTATACCCGCGATTATGTGTGGGATCTTGCACCAAAGCGTAAGTCCATTAAGCGGTCGTCAACGTAACTTTTTCACTGCTCTATCTCAACCCCTTCTTATTTTGTTCTGCGGCGTTGGATTTCATCACCAACCTAGTGTGCTCATTAATAAGAAGGTTTTGTTTGTTGCAATTTTTCTAGATTTTTAGTGTGTGTTTTTTTTTTTTTTTTTTTTTTTTTTTTTTTTTTTTAATGGTGTCAGTTCCCGAATGACCAATGAAGGAACCCACTCGAGGGGGAACCTTTGTTTTCAACTTCTATGCATGGAAACATTGGTCGTCCTCACATCGCTACTTTGAGCCTTCCGAGGCTCACAATTGGATTGTGTGGTTGACGCTTTCGGGTATCCCGAGATGCGATTAGTGCTAGATCCGCGAGCACTTCCCCAAAGAGAATCAACCTTACTCATGTTGGTCCTTCTGCTTCTTCACGGTAATATCTTCTTCCGCGCTTCTTAGCTATGAGGTCACCTTCTGTTTCATCTTCTTCGTCGGTGAAAGTTCTGAAGCTAGTAACTAAGGAAGAAGAAAGGGAATAATAAAGAAGAAGAAATTAAGCAAGGATCAAAACCCCAACCACTGTCAAACATATTAGCGGAATAACCGATCCAGCATTTTCGTGTTGGGGTGTTGATGATGTCAAGATCACTGAAATAGCTTAGTAAGGCTAGTACCCTTCTTTTAAGGGTAGCCATATTTTTAAGTATTTCCCTGGTCTATCCAGGTTGTAGAAGCATGGTCTACACATCCTTTCCAACTCGTAATGGAAGCCTGAACAATATGTTGATGACTTCCCATCGACTAGTCCGCGATACGGTTGGGAAGAAGAAAAGTAGAAGTAAGTTCATGTATGTTATGCAATGAGAGTCATCTCACTCACCTTTGTCCTTATATGGAGGAAGCCTCAAAGTGCTGAAGACATGATTGTTTCCGACTCAACTTCAAAGTAAAACGCCATAGAATTTCTCCAACCCACATAGTTGATGGAATGATCGCCGGTCCCTTCACCCGGTTAATCAGTTGATCATGTCGTTAATCACAGTCGCGTCTTGGGATGTGAACCGATGGACAAAGTGGTTGATCAGATCCCATCCTCGATCGATCCCAATCTCCCATTAGAGACTGAAACCAAATAGGTCGATATGTTTCCATTCATCAAACCCATTCTCTAACAGGGAATGAAACCCAAATTAATTGATCGATCTCCATTGGTCGATCCCTACTCTCTACATTGAAGGCAGGCGATCTTGCCCATGTTTTCGTTGTCTGAGACTCTCTCTACGCGTGTCAGGGTATTCCTTCTCTCGTAGGACCCCCTTCCAGTAATGAGGCCATCCATTTTGATTGGGATGTGTTAAGCGGACCTCGTCTTCCCTCTTACATTCCTTTCAGATTACAGTACATGTTTGTGGTCGGGGCGTTACCAAAACGTTGATAGATGAAGGTTCGTCGGTTAGTATTTTGTCCTCTATTTAGCAGCGAAGCATTGGGTTGTCCTTCACTTATGCCAGTTACGCAGAATACGTAGCTTTTGACAGAGGAACTAGTCAACCTTTGGGGACCCTTCCTCGGTTCCTATAACTTTGGGAGGGAAAAGGAAGTGTCTTATTGATGTCATGGTAGTCCAAGACACCTTGGATTTTCTTTACTCCTTAGGCGAGATTACGTCTATGCCATTAAATATATCATGTCCACTATTTTTCATGTGATAACTTTCCCCGATGGACCCGAGTTGTGTGTTGATCAACTTTTCATTCATTATTACGGATTGCCTCCACGAATGGTTACGGTATCGTGTATAAGCTATGCGATTCAATTATGTGGCATTGTCTCCCATGACTTCAAAATCTAATGATGACTAAGATCCAATAGTTGACATGGTGATGTCTTCAATAGGGTTATTAGAGCGATCTCTTACTCTTCCACGACCCTCGACATGGTGTCCTTCGAGTGTGTTTCTTCCCTTCCATTGAGACCCTTGGGCAGTAGTAGAGTTTTGTCCAGCGAAATGGTGTCGTGCGGGCATTGTCCTCTTGGAATCCATGATCAAAGAGGAGGTTTGAGGATAGTTTTAGCGTCTCGAGGCAACCTTGTTAAAAAAATGAAGCCGAGGTCTAGGGATTGAACTGGATTCATGAGCATAGTTCTTTTCATCCTGCGAGGCAACCTGGTTAAAATGAAGCGGAAGTTTGAGCATGGTTTTTGATTTCAATCTCGTTAAAAATGAAACTACTTATGAGGATAGTTTTAGTCTTTGTGCAACCCTCGTTAAAAAATGAAAGCGAGAGGTTGAGCATAGTTCTTGTTTCTATGTCAAGCTTCGTTAAAAATGAAATAGTTTTTCCCCCTCTGTTTGAGTCAATTCCTTAGCCGTCCTGAGTATTTGAAGCTTCATTTCATTCTCCTTTGCAGTTGGATGAAAGAAATCTTGGGGAACATTACCCTCATCCTCACGGACTTCATCGAGAAGTTGAGCCCATCAACTTCTTAAGCGGTGAGGTACCAACCATGCGTTGGGAAGTTACAAGCATAGTTTTCTATGGTTCAAGCTTGTGTAAAAATGGAAACCACTTACCTCGGGCATAGTTTCCTGCAGTTTGACTTGTGTAAGAAATGAAACCGAGGTCCAAGCATACTTTGTTTAGTTTTAAGCTTGTGTAAAAATAAAATCTATCGAAGCATGGTTTTGTTTTGTTTTTAAAGCTTGCGTAAATATGAAAACAATCCAGAGCTTGGTCTTTTATTAGTTCACCGTTAACAAATACTTGAGAATGTGATTGAGCATACTTTTATCACTTTTAGGGCTCAACAAGGTTATACAAAAGAGGAACCGGCAGGTCTCCAGCCTTTAAACCCTTTTTCGGACTCTCTAAATATGAAAAGATTGTGGAGCGACCTTGCTTCCTTTCACACCTTTCGTTAAGCGGTCGAGAAGAGATTGTCTTTTTGGTGATAGATTAACCTTTCCTTAGAACTAATGTACAAAAAGGGCTGAGAGAGTTCTCTTTTGAGTGTTTTCCAACTTCTATAATCATGAAAAACCTTTGAGTTTTCTTTCTTTTGGACTCATAAAACAAACATTGAAAGGCCCTTATGGGACACGAGTTTTCTTTAAGTGTTTTTGGACTCTCTAAACATGAAAAACTCGACGGTTTTTCTTTCTTTGGACTAGATTAAATAAACATGAAAAGCCCACAAATGGGATAACCCTCCTTCCCACAAGGGTTAGTTAAACATACTCAGGGGACTACGTCCAGAAGGATGAGCTTAAATTGACAAGCATATGTTATCCTCACCTCAATCTTAGTAAAAATAAAGAGGTACTACGCTAGAAATGGTGAAAGGGGAAAAAATTGGAAAAGAAATGTATCTTTGTATTTGTGTTAGTGGTAGTAATAGTTTCTTTTGAACATGACACCCCTTTCACTTTCATGCTTATTGTCTAGGTTGGAAAATCTACTTGTCTCTTTATCATACTCCTATAAGATTACAAATTGATGCGTGATCCTTTTTGTTGAGTGGTCGGTATTTCAAGACAATTGTCGTTAATAGATCAATGTGTTCAAAGAGAGGAAATTCAACCCGAAGCCTTACATTAAGGTGATACATTTTAAGTAGTCTTTAAAGGCTTCTATTGCGTCGACCATCCCACGAGTCGATCTGAATCAACTGGATTTTCGATCTACATCAAATCTTGTTACTTGTTAGTGTCATTGATGTGGGATACGTAAGGCCCTCTATGGCCGAGTCTTTCACAATGGACTTCAACACATTATCGGGAATTAGACTTAGAAACCAATTGGTACAATCCAACGAACTTACGTGCCTCGATGGTAGGTTTCCTCACTTTTGACATTGGGTTTTCGTTATTGTTACGATCGGAGGATTCCACCGAGTGTTCGACTTAATCTCATTAATTCACATTAGTTGGATTGTACTAGTGTACCAGCAGGAGTCATTGACATTAATGGTGATTTCCCTCGCTGCTTGTTAATGGTATATATAATGACCGGTAATCAAGTGGTTTCTACCATGTTCGACCCGACCGCGTACCAATCCTGTATAGTTAGATTCGTACTATAAATTGCGGAGATGAAGACCACTGGATATTTTTTTGGCAGGATCAGGTTGCGTTGGAGTATATTCGTGTATTGTTGCATAGATCCACATTGTATGTCGGTGGTATGTTCAAGTTGAGTCTTTAACACCTTAGATCCTGATTAATATTTTTGGTGGCTATGTTGATTTGAGTCATAATGGCATGGATCGAGCGTTATGGTGTATGTTGGTGGCCATGACACGTCTTACTTGACATGGATCTTTGCATGTCGGCATTTGTTCTTTGAGTCATTTGTATTACGAGAGTATAGAGATGCACTTTACCCTCCGGTGATGATGATATATTATTATCTTGTATTTCCTTGTTTGGCGGGGTTTAGAAGTAGACTATTCCTTGTTCCCTACACGCACTCAACAAAGTATTTGGAAATTTTCCTTGTTTGTTGGCAGGTTTCCGACCGACTATTCCTTGTTCCCTACACACACTCGACAAAGTATTTCAGCTATCACTCTGTTCTAACTTCATACTTTGGGGGGCTCTCTGTTACACATTATTTTCATCATCCCTATGATCTTTAATGATGTAAACCTATATGTTGCCTTCAGAGGGGTCAGTGGCCTGAGTTCCTGAAGAGAGAAGGGAGAAGAACTTTTCCTGAGAAAAGAAGTTTCTTTTTCCTATGTAAAAACCTTATAAAAAGGGATGTTCATAGGTTGCTATATAGGTAGGGTGCGAGAATGACAAATTCTCGTAGGTTTCACTATATCCAGGGTGCGAACAGTTCGCAGGTTGCACTATATATAGGGTGTGAACATTCCAGCACGTGGGAAAAATGAGCGTTTTCGCGAATCTACTAGAAGGAGAAGCTTCTATGGTGAGGTGGCATCTGAATGGTTTGGATCTTACTCACTTTCATGATTTAGTGGGATCATCCTAACCTCCTCACCTTGTCTTATTCAACTTAAAAAAGGAGAGGAATTATCATGGAGAAAGTTAGATTGGATGAGCTTTTGTTAGCTTTTGGTTGGCTTGGAATTATTAGCTTGGTTAGAGTGGCTTTGAGATTTACTTTGTCAAGATAGAGTGTATCAGATCTATGGTCTCAGAATACTTGGAGCAGGAAGTGTGTGGGGAAAGAAGGATAGTAGGAAGGGACCTTGCGACATCAAGGCAATGGTTGTAAGTTTCTCTTTCAATTAATATGATACAGTGATATATTTCTTTCCCATAAAGTGAGATCTACTTTATTACATAATTCCTTGATCATATGTATAGATTAGCTATTGGATATATTATTTTCTTTCACTTTGGTTGGTTTGTGTTGTTTTGATATTGACCGCACAAGAGTGCTAGAGCGAAGCAAGGAACAACAGAGACCGAGGAAGCGATTACAAGGTACATATCTTCTTCTCACTTCCAATTTAATTCAATAGTTAGATCTAGGGAAAGCAGTATATTCTGTCCTGTTTTGTTCTAGATCTATGTGGATCTAGGGAGGTCGGTTTGTGTCTGCACTCACAGACTTATCCTATAACAATATATGAAACAACTTACCAAGTAGGGAATGGTTGATTGTCTACCCAACATCCACTTCCCCAAAGGAATTTGTGAGGGATGTATCTTTGGAAAACACCCTCAAGAGAAATTCAAAAAAGGAAGACTGAGAAGGATTCCTTTCATTTAGATCTGATCCATAGTGGCCTCATGGGGATTTTTCCACATCCATCAATCAGTAAAGAAAGGTATGTGATCATTCTTATTAATGATTTCTCATGCTTCACATGGATTTTCTTTCTTAGGAAAAAATTAGAGGTCTTTCAACACCTCAAAGATTTCAAAGCCCTTTTTGAGACACAGTTAAAAACGAAAATAAAAGTCCTATGAACAAATAATGGGGGAGAGTATGTAAACCATGAGATACAAAATATTTATCATGAGGCATGGATTTAGTTGCAACACAAGGTTCCCTATACTCTGCAACAAAATGGAGTTGTTGAGTGGAAAAATAGATCTCTAAAAGAGATGGCATATTGCATGCTACATGCAAAGTCACTTCCACATAGATTATGTGTTGAAGAAATCAATTGTGAGAACTACATCTAAAACAGATCTCCTCATAGAGATATCAAGGATAAGACCCCCTACGAGGCTTGGAGTGACCTCAAACTACAAGTGACCCACTTCCATATTTTTGGTTCACGTGCATGGGCCATGATTCCCTCTAAGAAGAGGAAGGCCCTTGATCCACAGAGCACAGCGTGTATCTTTTTTTGATACCTCGACGGTCTGAATGGATACAAACAAATTTATATTTACTCTGAATGGATCATCATTGAGTGCAGTGTCCATTTCGAGGAAAGTGTCTCGCATGTACCTCAACAGCCTCATGCAGACACTTTTTTTCTTCCACCTATCAGAGATGATGAGCATGCAGATGCCAAATCTTCTTCATATGATAGTTTTGATATAGAGGATTAAGATGATCCATATATAGAGTTAGTACAATCATATGGAGAGTCAGTGCATGTAGATGTACATGCATATCTAGAGAAGAGACCCAAGTGGACCAAGGCTACTCTTCAAGACGCAGGGGATCTTGTTAAAAATCCAGGTGATACTAGGAGGAATCAATTTGATTTCGAGGAGACTCCTCTTGAACTCACTTCCACTGAATCGATGCCACCTAGGCATGTTTTCTTGGTCCAATATTGATATCCACATTCTTGTGGCGAGGCTACTAGAAATCCCTTTTGGGAATCCGCCATGCAGAAGGAGTACAAATCCCTCCTCGAGAACCAAACTTGGGATATGGTTCCTCTTCCTTTAGAAAGGAATCTTGTTATGTGTAGATGGGTCTACAGGACCAAGAGAATATCGGATAGATAGTTTAATAGATACAAATCCAGGTTAGTTTCCAAAGGCTTTAAGCATGTGCATGGAATTGACTGTGATGAGACCTATGCTCCAATAGCAAAGATGGATTTCGTACGTTTGACACTTGCCATTGTAGCAACCAACGGATGGGAATTCCATCTGATGGATGTGAAGAATTCATTTCTTCATGGAGATCTCTCTGAGAATATCTATATGGAGAAACCTGTTGAGCACGCAACACACCCTAAAAGTTGTATCAAATTTTGTCACTTTTTGGGTACCACTTATTTTCTTCATTTGTATGACTCGATTTCATTTTGGGAAATGGTTTATCTTTGTTTATTTTCATATCTCTTATCACCTAGTCAGGTTTGTTTGAACTTTTGAAACCTCATGTATAAAGGATCTTAACACTCGAATTAAGAATCAATAGCTAAACACTGCACCTAATTCACTCAGATTCAGCATCGAAAAGAATTCAAATGAGTAAAGGAACCACACAAAAAAAATAGTTGTCAAGCATCGATCCTCATCGACATTGACAGAAGGCAGTTTTGGTTTGCATAATTTTTTCGCATACAGGTTCGAGAGATAGTCAACCCCCTTCGGCATCGGGAAAATATGAGAAAGATAAGTGTTAACAAAGGACGTAAAGAGATCATCGATAGTCGATGACTGATGCGCTTTATCAGGATCAGGGAAATCCAGAAAGATCATGACAATCATTTTGATCATGATAAAGTTATCTCTGATCACCGATCCACGATGTGTTTTCGACATCGAGACTTTTTCGAGGGATCCAATCTGAGAGCACTTGGGGAGGTTTATCATCGATCACTAGTCCTTGACACTTTCAGGAGTCAGAAAGTTAGGTTTGGATTTTAGAAATGTATGGCTTAAATAAATTCCTGACTTTGACTGACATAAGTGAATGAAGCTACTAGTCTCGAATGGCACGTGTATTCACCACGAAAGAGGATCGTACGATATAGTTTTATCCTGAGTCATTTTTGGTTCCCTAGGTCCTAGTCACGCACCCTAGTCAGATTTTACATGTTATCCATGTACGGTAAGATCGATTGGCATCATAGCTTTTGGAGGTAGATATCAATGAAAATTTTCACAACATAATCCTGACCCTCGATCCACCAATTGAAAGAGAAAAATGATGGGATGTTTGCGGCATTAGATACGGTCCGATTTTGGACATTTAAGGAACTACTTAATGCCCGATCTCGCATTATATTCTACCCCGTACACCGATTAGACAACAACAGTTTGAAATTGCTGATAGACCACATTACCGTCCGTGCCTTTGTCATCAACCCATGATGAATTTAAGTTTAAACACCTATGAATATCTGGTGGAAGATTTGTTGAAATTTCACTCATAACCCAAATTAACTGGATGATGCGACACAGTAAGTTCATCCCTATTTAAATATCTAGGATAGTTTTGAACAAACTCATTCTATGTGTAAGTTGAATTCCAGATCATCTGAAGGAGAAAAGTGAGCATCGTAAGAATGCACTGACTCTCTGATTATCTAAACTAGGTTTAAAAAGTTTCATATGTATGTATCCAAGTCTGTCAATTTGTTGGTTATAATTTATGTATGCCGACCCAATTTTCTGGCACAATATGCAAACTATGGTACAGTTGCAGGTAATATGCCATCGAGAAATCCAACCACCAGAAACTCGCCTGATAAACACTCTTACTTGGGGACAATAACAAATCCATGAACCTATGGATGAGGTCGTTGATATACAAGCAATCACCTCCGACCAAAGGAGGAAATCCATTGTGAAAAGAAACACCAAGAAAAGGAGGCTTACTTTGGAAAGTTCCATCCTCATCATCACAGAGGATAAATTGATCAGTACAGAGCATGCCAAGAGGTCTGAGATTATCGACACAGGAATGGAAATCACAGATGCCACCCTTTATAGTGCAAGGAAAGATGAAGATGATTTGTCTGCCATGCTAAAGGAGTTGCAACATCTGTGCCATTTGGATAAATACTATCAGGAATCCACACAAGCCACAATATTTTTGAGAAGTGAATTATGGAACCATTATGAAGACACCATTATGGCACTAGTAACCTACAAAGGCATGGAAATATGGTATGAGAAGGCCCACAAAGAGGTGGAAAGAATTTGAATACATCAGCATGGTTCAAAAGGGCTGAGATGTCAAAGAGCATGACATTCGGGTGCTAAGGGACAACAACATCAATCGTATACGGAAGTTGACCGAATATTGGGTGAAGATGGCCCAAGAACCTCAGTGGGAGATTCAAGAGAAATGGGTCGATTGGAAAAGAAGATGGACCAATATCAATCGGGTGATGAGAGACATCGATCTCCCAGAATTAGGCTCACCCAAGGACTTTGTCGACTTGCATGACATAGTCAAGCAACATGCATAACAAGACTCATCATGGAGTGAATAGATAGCAAAGGTGGAAAACATGTCGCCAAGTCAAGTACAACAATTCATGGAGCACACGATAACGGCTCAGACAATATTACAATAGTTAAATGTTAAAGTAATCAAGTATCAAGCACGAGCAGTGTAGATAAAGGAGATCCTTTCAGCTCCGATGGACCAACACATATTCCCATAAGCCAACACATGCGAGGAAATCTTCATCAAGTGGTAAGAGTATGAGAAGAGTCATCCATTTAAGTGAAACCGTTTGATGACTCTTAGGAGAAAGAGAGATGGAAGCACCATGCGGTGATGTATTTTTTAATTAGCTTTCACTTTTGATAGTTATTTTTAGTTAATAATTTGTTATAAATAAGAGGATCGAACTTTTAGAAGAGGTCAATGGCTTTTGCAAAGACCCTCATTTTTTGGAATTGTAAAGAACTATTTTAAAACTGCCTTAATTGAGAAGTCTTGTTTAGGAACAGAGACAAATTATTGTTTTTCATCAAAGGAATGTGTGATTGGATCATAAGGAGGAATTACTTCTGACTTTATTTCATGAATGGATGCTGTAATGAGTAAGAGTTTTTGAATCTATTGATAAGTTAGTTGATTAAATATTTTTATAGTTCTTATCTCTAATGATGGAAAGAAAATCATTTTGTTAATGTGTTATTAGTGATTAGAGATAAGGAAACTATTGGACACACCTACCACACTTAGAGGGGGGGGGTGAATGAGTGTGGGGTTCTTTTCCCCAAAACTTCCCTCTTGCACAAAAACTCATCAATTAGCATTCAACATTTATTCATTACCCATTGTTGTCATTTATAACCAGTCATATGTGAGCACATATCAACAACATATATCAAAAATATATCATCAACAAGTCATCATCACAATGAACACAAAGAAAACAAGATGTATGTACAATTTTCTTTTTATTATGAACTACAATCCTTGGGGTTTATCAACAACAACTGAATAGAGTACAACTCTACAAGAGCACCAGCTCTGTATGCAAGACTCACCTTACATCCTCAATACCAACTGAGATGAGGAAACAATCCTCAATAGATATCAATCTGTCAACAGGTACGCGATCTTTCAGTAATGCAGCCCACATGTGCATGTTCCCAGGTTCACTACAGCCCGTGTGTGAATGCGACTAGTGTATAATGCAACAAGCATATGCTTATGAGAAACTAGGTTTTCTCTTTTCTTCACATGCTCAGATCCTCTGCAATCTGCAATCACTTTCTCTTATGTCTTCCACTGTCCAAAATGACCCACAACCATTCACAACATGTCCAAGATCTCCAATAGCTTTCTCATGCTCCACAACAAATCAATATGAATGCTATCTCAATCATGTATAAACAACTAGTATACCATAGCAATCATATCACTACTGAATCACAAGAGTGTTTCTCACTCCATCAACCAAACTGAGCCACATCATAGAATCCATACCAAGAATTCCCTAAGCATTCACAACACATCAAACGATAGTATCCATCAAGACAATAATGTAACCATACCAGTGTCTCAGTGATAGATCTGAGGCCATAGAATGTAGATCTGGAACTTGCCTCATCATCCAAGAGCTTGGCACCACATCAAACAAAAATCTCCATGATTTTATCCACTCCACGCTCCATGTACACAGTCAGCCTGCGTGTACACTCACCCTATACACATCCAACCCGTGTGTACACACACCCTATACACAGACAACCCGCGTGGACATCAGAAAATAGAGTTTTCTGTGAATCCGATACTTTTGCCGTCAAGATCTCTGACATTGACGAAACTTTGATGCATCCATGAGATCCTCCTCTCGCTCTCTTCCTTAGAATATATCTTCAATCATTCTCAAGAGATCCACAACAATAGAATTCTCTCACAAGAATCTCTCCATCAATACTCCATAAGATATTCACAAGAAGCTCTCCATTGATCCACAAAAAGGATTCTTACTAAATGTGCATTTTACAAGAGATCCTAGCTTCTTATTTATACTTTCATATTCTAGGTCACTTAACCCATTTTTAGGTTACTTAACCCATTTCTAGGTCCCTTAACCTATTTTCCTTATTTTAGGGTTAACCACTTTCCATGAATAGAAAGTTCTCGAATACTTTATCATTTAAATATTCCTTCTTGATTTTGTCACTTCATTTTATCATTTAAATAATCTTT
>SNQJ01S0095832.1:52165-62222 GCA_010110895.2 Picea sitchensis
ATATACATGAAGAAGATAACCATCTCATAATTGTAGATCCACTACTCTCTCAACCACTCTCAACTACTTTCCCATTATTACAAGATATGATCCCTTCAAATCCTCACATATATCTCTCATATATCTTAGATAAGATATTCTAATCAAATCTCCATGATCTTCTCCTTGAAAAGAGGCTTGAATAATTATCTCCTTTGGAATTATGGAAGAGATATTTGAGAAGACTCTTTGAATTAATTATCCACATATTCCTACACATTACAAAGCTCACACATAATTCAGATATATATGAAGACATGTGTATTTTCTAATATTTAATCATAAATTCACTTTTAATACTAAAATGAATAAAGTGGGAAATAATAATGTGAAACCCAAATGTATTTATGAAAATGATATGATGAAGGTTTAATAGGGCAATGAAATGTAAGGAATAGTGAAGGGAAAGGTGGATGAAAATAGGACATTTCTGAGCCCCAACAGATTGCAAGATATGGAGAACAATTCCACTATCAAATGGTGCTAAGTCTAATTGGGCCTCGGTGGTGGTTTTGGTTCCTACTGTTGAGTTAAAGGGATTTAGGACCCCTCAACACAGCCCCAGGGATTTATGCAGGATTCATCTTTGGTTTTTCTACTAAAGAAGTCTCTTTATGGACTCAATAAGGATCCGAGGGCATGGTATGCCAAGATGGACTCCTACCTACTCTCACAAAACTTTGTACGTTGTAAGTTGGACCCAAATGTTTACATGCCCAGGACAATTGATTCACTTCTACTCCTATTCTGCTGTGTTGATGATTTGTTGATCACTGGTTGCTCGACTTGAGCGATTGATGCAGTGAAGAGGATTATGTATCATAGGTTCTTTATGATGGACATGGGTCTGATACATTTCTTCCTTGGAATCGAGATCATTCATGATGCATTAGGCATCAAACGGTCCTAGGACAAGTATGCATGAGCTCTCCTTGAGAGATTTCACATGACAGACTACAAGTCTACCCTGACTCATTTCATATCAATAGTCAGAATTGAGGATGGAGGGGACACTCCAGTGGTTGAAAAAAAACTATACAAACAACTAGTGGGGAGCTTGTTGTAACTCACACACTCCAAACCAGACCTCTCCTATGTAGTTGGAGCAGTCTCCAGGTTCATGCAGGAGACACATGAACTTCATTGGAAGGTTGTAAATAATATACTTCAATACATATAGGGAACCATCACCTTTGGTATTTACTATGAAACAAACTCTACATTGGACCTCATCGGGCTCATTGATTCTAACTAGGATGGCAATAGCATTGATCACAAGTCCACTTCTGGTTACTCACTCAGTCTTGGTTCTAGTCCTATCTGTTGGTCTAGGAAGAAGCAAGTTGTTATTTCTCTATCTTCAAATGAGGTAGAGTACAAAGGGGTATTTAACATAGCCATTCAAGATATGTGGCTACAACATTTTCTCATTGAGTTGGGAATTAAGTTTCATCGATCGATCGTCATCTGGTGTGACAACCAGAACACTTTGAAGTTCTGTAGAGATCTAGTTTAGATGAAGCGAATGGAGCACATCTAGATCCACATGCACTACATCTAGGACTTAGTACACGAGGGGATCATCGACTTGTAGTTTTTTCCTTTAGCAAAAAAAACTACATACATCTTCACCAAGACCTTCACTGAGAAGAAGTTCCATTCTCTATGCACTCGTCTTAGAGTGAAAGACACGGTTTCGTAGAAACTATCAGTTCTTATTTTTACATACATTGTACTTTGAGGGGGGGGGCATTCCCATGAGTTTTTCCCTCTTTCCTCATTTATTTCAATGTATTTTTTGAATTTGGGTACCTAACATGGCCTCATTGTTAGGACCCATTCTTTGTTTTCACCATAGAGATGTTCATGGGGTGTCTTGGAGTACTTCACACACACCTAGGATTTATTTTTCCTAATATTTTCCCTATGTTTATTAGTCATTATCCAGTCTCTGAGAGATCTCTAAATAGGCTTTCATTTGAGAATTTCAACCGTGAATTCATTGTTGATCAATACAACAAATTACAGACAGTTTTCAGTTTAGCAGAAGATTAGGTGAAAAAGCCAAATTTTTTGGAGATAACATGGTCATAAATAGAGTTCCATACATTTTTTTTCAGAAATTTAAATGTCAAAGTATAGGATATAAATTTTTTATTCCTATAATAAATCGACTGTAAAAAGTTATTTCAAAAAATCAAAGAAAATATTTTCAACGGCTAATCCATGTTTTGAAGCTAAAGTTAGCTAGTGAAAGTTCAAGGTTTCAACGACTAAATGGCATTTCCGAAAAAAAGTGAGCCAATGAAAGTGCATCCCTCAGTTTTCTGATTTGCAGACATAGGAAGATGATGAGATGAAAATTCTATATCAATAGTTCATCATGCATTCTTCTCAGATAAATATTAAGCAGTTTGTATTTAGCATTGAGATATGTGATTGATTAAATGAATAAACAAGCAGGTTACAGGTTGCTACAGGTTTTCATATGATAAATTGTAAAGGCCAAATGAATCCATTCCTAATACTAAAGGCACAAGGTCTTCCAGGTTCTTGGAAACTTCACAGGGAGGTCTCCATCCCAGTTGGAGCCAGATGTTAGCGATCAAATAATTCATTCTGATTTTTTTTTAAAAATGATGCCTCATCTTGTGGAGGACTTTTGACTACCTTCCGAATATATAAAAACATATCCAAAAGTACCATTGGAAATATTAGGTTTTATAGTTTTCAATCGACTATTCAAGCATGTAAAACGGACTCTCCACGGCTTAGAAATTTGATTTTTCCCAAGGCAGTTTTCATTAAACAATTTGCGCTTTCACCAGCTCATTGGTTCTGAAATCTACTAGTTAGCTATTGAAAGATTTCCTTTTAACCAACTAAAGGGGTGGATTCAAGACAAAAGAGCTTGTGAAAGAACAGAAGAGTCTAGAAACGTCTTCTTTCTGCCCAGATCATGATTTTTGATTTCCTGAACACGTGGGAAAGGTGTTAAATGATGGATAAAAATTAGGAGGAGCTAAATCATATTTCTCATCCATATTTAAAGACATGTGGTGAGGAAATAACACCAAATGGAACAATAACTCTTGATAGAAAATCTCCCAGTCATCAAAGACAAATTTTTGAATCTGTGATTTTCACCTACAAACTGCCAAATAATGCTTTAGCTGTCAAATTCAACTTGTAATGATTAGATTAAATCTATTTGGTTAAATATTAAGTATCTTATTGTATTAAGTTTTGTACTCTGTTTTCCATATTTAGAAATCTAGATCCATGTTTATAGGACCTAAGATCTGTTGTAAAAGATATAAATACCTATCATTTGATATAAGGATAGGTTCGATTTTGGATATAGGAACTATACCTTTGTAACAGACTTTTCATATGATAATATAGATCACAAGCTTGTCTCTCTGTTAATGTTAGATTTCCACCCTTCTTCTGTAATCTTATTCAAGTTTTTTTAACTGGAAAATGAATATAATCTCAAGAGTCAGTTCATAACTTGATTAATAGTTTCTTACATTGTTTATTAAACCCATCATTGTGTATCTGGTTTATAAGCATTGTCTTCTTCACCCACTCAAAGCTATTATCTTATTATTGATCCTTGAGGGAATTGGTTTATTTGATTATTCATTTTGACTTTCTGGATACCATATTGTAGTTGAGTTATCCCATTGATCCAGACATACAAAAACACAAAAACAAGTTTACTTTAAGTTACCAAGCATCTTTGACTTACAACCTCAAAGAGTTTCTTGGAGTGATAACAACACTAATTAAGTTTCCAGATGGATTTGATGCTGATATGTCATATCAACTAAGGGAAAGAAATTCAGCTACTCTGGAAGACATGCAAAAAAGAGCAGTAAGCGTGGAGGCTAATCGACTAGATAGAAGGGTCAGACAAATAATAGAGAGGAGGGTCACAATAAAAGAGGAACCTTCCACATCCTCTTCAAATGCCAAATTGGGCTCTTTATCCAGAGCGATGGAGAAAATGATGGAGATACTTACTATAGCTGAAAGAAATCCTCCCAGGGATAACCAGGCTACTCCTCCAATTCGAAACCCAAACTTCAGAAGAAATTTTCCCCAGATACGACAAAGAGATCTTAGGGATCAAAGAGAACAGAGGGGGCTAGATCAATAGATCAGACCACCCCTCTAGGAGAATTACGCTGATGATGGGTAGGAGGTACTCAAGGAATTCAATGACACTCATATAAACCTCATGGGCATTCATGATGATGAATCCATTTTCCTCACCCAGGAACAGCACAAAATTGTCCTTCTTTCACAAACAGAGGTAAATGAGGAAGCAGATGAAACAAAACAGGAGGATTTTGAGAATGCTATTATGGAGGTACACAAGAGGTATAACCTAAGGATAAAGAGAGAAAATGACAACCCTCCAAAGAAGACTGTTGAAACAAAGAAGGGTAATGAAACAAAGAAAATAGTCGAAACCAAGAAGACCTCAAAAAACCCTCCCAAGAAGATTGTTGAGAGAAATAATGTCGAATCTTCCACACCAAATCTCTAGAGATTCTACAAAGAGAAAATCAGATTGAAATTTCATCAATCAGTCAAACAAGCCAACCAAGGGCATCTGGCTATAGAGTTCCAACAGATAAACCAGAAGTACAAACCTTAAGCAAATTTTCCACTGCATTCATCCTTGAAGGGGAATTAGCTAAATTGAAAATTCCCATTCCCCTCTTTGAGTTAATGAACAATAATGCTTACAGGTCGCAGGTGATTAAAGATTTAAGCATCGAACCTGAGATAGGTACTAAGTCTTTGAATGTTGGATTTACAAATCATTTAGACACAGTAAATCTTGTTGATGACCGAGCATAGCTCCTGTTTGGTCTTGAAATAGATGGTCAGACTGATAATGGGGCCGTTGCACCTTTTTACATCAGCCTAAATATCCGAGACTTGATATTACACAACTCTATGTTAGATTCGGGTGCCTCTCATAACATGATGCCCAAGGCAGTGTTGTAAAAGTTGGGACTCGAAGTCATCATACCCTACAAGGATTTTCATTCTTTTGATTCCAGCAAGGTTAAATGTATAGGCCTAATCAAAGACTTATGCATCACCCTAGCCCAAATTCTGACAAAGAGTATGGTAATGGATATAGTAGTTGCAGACAGTCCCCCAAAGTACGATATGTTACTATCAAGGTCATGGGGAGATAAGCTAAAAGGAACTCTGCATCTAGACATGTCTTATGCCACTATTACAGTCTTTGGACAACAAAGAAGACTGTACAAGGAAACTTTGATTAAATACATGGTCAGTAGTCAAGAAAAACCTCATAATTACCCCCTGTACTCGGCACACTCTGACCTGGATTCTTTCATATTATACAATGACGGTGACCTGGAAGGAAAAATTGCCCAGCTAGAAAGTGACACAACTAATCCAAAGGAAAATAAAGAAATCATTGAGGCAAGAGAGGTTGAAACTATGGAAAATGAGGAACTGCCAACAAATTTTTATGAATCTTTGATGCTCGGCCTGAAACTATTGAAGAAAGTTGGTGCTAAGAAGATAATGGTAAGGGGTGATTCTGAATTGATTATCAAGAAAATCAAAGGTGAGTATGAAGAAAAACATCCCAGACTTAGAGCCTATAGGAATGTTGTTTTGGATTCTCTTCAATGCTTTACTGATATTGATTTGCAGGTAATTCCTAGGGGACAAAATATACTCGTAGATGGGCTGGTTGCATCAACAACTACCTGTAAAATCCCTTTTCGTCCCACTCACAAGTACACAGTGGAGGTAAAGTGAAAACCAACCATTCCTGAAAAGATCATATATTGGCAAGTATTTGGAAATGATGATCAGATCGAAGATTTTCTACAATGTAAGAATGATTTCGAATGTACAAACATAGATTTAGAAAATGATGATGAATTTGTAAATAAATCTGTTTTTGAGAATGGTAGTGTAAATAAAACAGATTCTGAAGAATTTAATGAAAATGAGGTAGATTCAGATATTCTGTAGTTGAAAAATAATGTGTTACCTAGAGGTTTAGTTTCATTGGAAGACTTGTTTGATTTTAACAATGTAGCCAAAAAACCAAAAATTTAAGCTAGTGGTAAAGAGGTTCAAGAGTGCAACATAGGAACAAAAGAAAACCCCAAAATGATAAAACTGTGTAAATCTCTGCCACCGGAGTAAAAAAGAAAATACATTGAACTTTTTAAGGAATATATAGATGTTTTTTCCTGGGGCTATGAGGACTTAAAATCCTATGACACAAGTATCATATAGCATCGGATTCCCATAAAAGAAGAACACAAACCTTTCAGGCAGAAACTTAGGAGAATCAATCCCAAGTTGCTTCCCCTGATAGAGAAATAAATCAAAAAGATGTATGATGCAAAATTTATAGTTCCCTTGAGATTTTCCAAATGGGTTTCTAACCTAGTTCCCACCAGGAAGAAAATTGGTGAGATCAGAATTTTCCTAGATTTCAGAAACTTGAACAAAGTCTCTCTTAAAAACAATTACCCATTGCCCAAAATGGACCATATTTTGCAAAAGGTAGTTGGGTCTAGTAGGATTTTTTTATTAGACAGTTTCTCGAGTTACAACCAAGTCCTGGTTCACCCAAAAGATAAAGAGAAGACAACATTCACCACACCATGGGAATCTTCATGTATGTGAAGATGCATTTTGGCTTGATGAATGCTGGTGCCACTTTCCAAAGGGAAATGGATATTTCTTTTGTGGACAAACTAGGAAGATTTATAGTCATATATCTGGATGATGTGACTATACACTCCTAGTCTGAAGAAGAACATTTGCAACATCTCAGACGCGTGTTTGAGAAATGTAGAAAATTCAGGATTTCATTGAATCCAAAGAAGTCTTTGTTCGGATTAGAGGAAGGCAAGTTACTGGGACACATAATCTCCATGGATGGAATCAAAATTGATCCCAGTAGGATAGAAGCCATTCAAAAGGTGGAACACCCTAGGAACTTAAAAGAACTGGAATAATTCATAGGAAAAATAAATTTCCTTAGAAGGTTCATACCCAACTTGGCCGAAATTCTTATGAACATCACTAACATGTTGAAAAAGGACACAAAAATCAAATGGAACACTGAAGCCAAGAAGTCTTTTGAACAGGTAAAGCATGCACTTACCCAAGCTCAAGTTCTGATCAACCCAGACTATTCCAAAGATTTTTATCTTTTCTCTTTTGCATCTGAGCACACTATAGTAGCAGTATTGTTGCAGAAAAACAGTGAAGGGTATGAGCAACCCATAGCATTTTTCAGCAAAGCTTTAAGAGACGTTTCTTTGAATTATAATATTATGGAGAAATAAGCCTTTTCTCTGGTAAAGGCTATAAAGGATTTTTGAGTCTATATTCTTCGTTCTCACACAATTGCATACGTTCAAAATGCATTGCTAAAAGATATCATGACTTGGGATAATCCAGATGGTAGAAGAGGGAAATTGATTGCAGTCATTCTAGAATATGACATCGAAATAAAGCCTACTAAATTGATCAAAGGACAGGGTTTGGCCAAACTAATGGCATAATCAAATTGTAATGCTCTAGATATCAATTTATTGGCTGTAGTTGACGAATAGGAAGAGCAGGCGACTCCAAAGGTAAAATAGGTATTCTTAATATCTCCCTGGTATGCAGACCTCATTTTTGTACTTCACAACTTACAAGCTCCTTCTGGTTTAACTAAGACCAAAGATAGATTTATCAAACTGAAAGCATTAAATTTTTTTATTCTAGAAGCTAATATTTATTGGAAAGATCCTAGTGGTATTTTGCTTAATTTCCTATTGAAAGATGAAGCTAAAAAAGTTCTGCAGGAGTTCCATGCAGGATATTGTGGAGGACATCTGAGCTGGAAGACCACAACCAACAAAATATTAAGAGCTGGTTTATATTGGTCTACATTGTTCACTGATGTTCATAAAAAAGTTACTTATTGTCATAAATGTTAGGTTTTCGAAGGTAAAAATAAGTTGTTTCCTCTTCCCATGAACCCCATATCAGTTGAATCCCCTTTCCAACAATGGGGTTTGGACTTTATTAGAGAAATAAACCCATCCTCTTCAGGCCAGCACAAGTGGATCCTCACAACCATGGACTATTTCACCAAATGGATCGAGGTTGTGTGATGCAGGAAAGATACTGACTTTGTTCTCATAAAAATTTTAGAAACTAATATCTTATCTCGTTTTGGGTGCCCCAAGAAAATTATATCTAACAATACACCGACTTTTAGATCCAAAAAAATCATAGATTTTTGCAGCCAATAACACATTATGTTGGGGCATTCCATAAAATATTACCCTTAGGGAAATGGGCTATATGAGTCCTCGAACAAAATTCTGGTGAATATACTCAAGAAAACATTACAAGAAAACAAGAAGTCCTGGAATAATAAATTGGTTTTTGTACTATGGGAAGATAGACTGAGTAATAAAAGATCAATTGGTATGTCTCCATATCAACTGGTATATGGCACTAAGGCGATTTTTCCTCCTTCTCTGGGAGTTCCGGTTATGAAATTATTGCAGGAAGCTCAGGCAAAGCCTAATGATATTCAAAGAAGAATAAATGAAATGATTTAGTTACAACAATCGAGAGAAGAAGTGTACAACAGAACTCAAGTGATCCAGGAAATTATAAAAAAGATTTATGACAAGAGAACCAAAGAGGATAACTTTGAATTGGGTGATCTAGTTTTGAAATGGGACTCCAGAAATGAAGATAAATGTAAACATGGAAAGTTCGATAGCTTGTGGAAGGGTCCTTACACCATTCAGGCCTACAGAGGAAATAATTCTTTCCTTCTTAATAATAATGATGGATCAGACCTGCCAGGGGGACCTGTAAATGGAAGGATGTTGAAGCATTATCTTCCGCCTCAATAGAGAGATCACCATTCCCTTTCCATTGTACATATCATTTATTTTATAGGTAGTTTGTGTGTAGGTGCTTTTTTTTAGGTGTTTGAATCCCGCAGAGAAGTCCCTAAGAAACTGAATAATGTCATCAAAATTTTCAAAATAAAGCAAGTCAGATAGTAGAAAAAGCTCTAGAGGATGTTTTTCAAGACAACAAGAAACATGATTCTTGGCACCTCACAAGGAGGGTACCATCCCCAGGTGGAGCCACTGTTATAACCCTATAATTTATAGGATCAATTGTTGATTGTAATTTTGTTCCTTTACTGTTTTTTGACTTGTAGATATTGTTGCATTCTACAAAGGAAAAGAAAAGAAAAAGGAAAACAAAACAAAAAAGAAAACAAAACAAAACAAAGAAAAGAAAAATAAAAGATAAGAAAAATAAAAAGAGGGCATAAAAGGAAATGGATAAAGCCCCATGAAATGATAATGACTTGATCCATACAGTTTAAACATGGCCAAGTATTTTAAATTTAAGTATTTAGGATTACTAAATCATCTTGGATAAACTGTCTAATCTTAGCCAAGTAATTAGGTTAGCTAGTGAATAAATTTGACCAAACAGTCTAATCTTGGTCAAATATCCCCAAAGTAGAGTATTTTCTTAGCCCAACAGTCTAAGATGGGCTAAAGGTGCAAATGAGTAGGTTAGGACATAGGTTAGTTAGTTTCTCTTCAATAAAATATGTAAGATGATCGATGAAAAATGCATGATCTTAATGGTGAAATTTTTTTCTAACCCCATGGTGACAAAAGCAAGGGAAGTAGTGCACAAAACCCATAAAAGGTCATTAAGCCTAAGTTTTTCCTCATATACTGAATTGCGCCCCGGAGATTAAAGGTCGGGCCTAGATCTACGACTAAAATTTTGGCGCCCTGATCTATGACTCTGATGAGTTTTCAGACCCCACTGAACATTCTACCTTTAACGTCCAGGGGGAGGGGGGGGTCTAAAGAATTGATTAAAGTGTACGCTCATATATACGGTTATCCCTCCAGTGTGAAAATGGATGGTCCACAAGAGGTTCCAG
>SNQJ01S0095833.1:13312-26012 GCA_010110895.2 Picea sitchensis
CCCAACCCATGTTCTTCATAACTAGCCTAATACTTCTTCAAACAAAGCTATATCAGACAGAGAGATCCCTCTCTGAGTCTTGGAGGGCTAGATCCAAGACTCGAAGTGGTTCTGATGTTGCCTCTGTGACTGCCTTACAGCCTTGGGCAAATTACAGAGTGCTAACAATACTTATAAAGCTCAAAACAAGATTATGATGAACCAATTTCAAATATTTTATACTCAAGACTCAAAGTTATAAATACAGTCAAAATTGATCCTGAATTAGTTCTCTGGGATTTCTACAAAATAATAATGTTTGTTATAGTGCATTGAAATTAAAGGTATTTGTCCAAAGGACTGGGATTGGGGCTCTCACGGACCACAAAGAAAAAATATACAAGAAAGTAAGAAATAGAAAGAAGAATGTGGGAAGATGTCGAACAACAAGATCTGGAAAGAAGACAAAAAAGAATGTTAATAGATTTGGTTATACTTTTCTAGTTAAAGAAGAAGAAGAATTGCATGAAAACTGATAAAGGAAGAAGTATGTGATTGTTGGTTGTGGAGCCTGATTATCTTCCTAATTCAGAGGTTTGTTTAAGTCGTTCCTGGACCCCATTCCCTAATAGGGGGGTGTGGCGGTGTGGGGGGGGATTTCCCCCCAAAAATGTCGCCAAGGGGTCCAGGGGGGGGTAACGACAATTTTTGTAGCCCCCCCTAGAGGGGGATTCGAGGGCAGCGTCCCCGAAGTGAAATTTTGGGAAAATTTACCTTGTAAAATATTGTAATTTCATAGTCAATCTGGACCGTTCATTATAAGCTCGCAGATCTGACGGTAGAAGTTATGTCAGGGTTTTTTTTCCCTAGAAGGAAACCCTCTTTTATGAGTGAATTGTATTGTTGTTGTGTATTATTGTGAATATTGTATTCTGAGAGATGAGACTGTGAGAGAAAGGAGAGGAAGTTACAACATGTGTGATGTAGGTTGTATCCATTCATTTTTCTGGATAATAAAAGGAAGGACCTAGCAATTTCTCTAGTGGACGTAGCCCACATTAGGTGAACCATGTATATCTATGTCTCTATCATATTGTGTATCTTATGTGTTTTATTTCCGCATTTTTTTTATTTTATTGCTCCACGATCGTGTTTTTCTAATAGTGATTAGCATGGACTTACTATGATGGTATCTCTCTCCCCTTTTCATTTTCTTGTTGTTGTTTCTTTTGTACCCTTGCTTGTTGCAATTTGATTACTGGTCATAATTGCTTCTGCTAGTATTTAGGAAATCTTGGAAATTGAGTTGTTTAACCACTCTTGAATAAAATCTCTTAATGAGGCAACAAAACTTCTTGTTTTACTTTAACATTAAACAATTCCTTTTCGATTTCTCTAAGATCAATAGATAAATTTTGCAATGCATTCTCAATATATTCATTTTTATTGGTGTACTCAACAAGCCAACTGTCAATATCATCATGTGTGAATTCAATCATGTTATTAAACTTTTCAGTTGATGCCCTTTTTAATTCTTCAATTTGCCCTTCGAAATGTTGTTGAGTCATAAGCATTGAATTTGAGATATATTTAGGGTCTGAGACTTCAACCATAGTGCCAGAGATATCTAAATAAAGAATTTTTTAGAATGATTATGTCTTCCTTCTTGATAAATCAGTCAATTGGGTTGACATTCCTTTCAATACATTAATTATTTCAATCCAATAGGACTTTATTTGTTTGATGCGGCTCAGAGAAGGTAAATTTTCTTGCTTTCTCAATTTCTATGTCATTGTCGAAACCTTCATAGAAAACATCACAACTCCATCTATATAAAAACCTTCACCATTTTTCAAATATGTGTTCAAATATTCCCTGGCATTCTGAATTCTCAAGCCAAGAGAGGCAAATCTTTTTGCCATATCCCATAAGTCTAAAATCAATGACATTTTTTTCTTAATATTTTCTTTGACAAAATGTCGAGTGGCAATGATTAAATTTAAAATTCCCTTGACTCTAAAACTTGACTCTAGGGTTTCTTGAAAAAAAATTCCGAGACAAATCATAGCAATGGGGGAAGCCAGAATAGGTGGAGGCATGAGGTTTTCCTCCAATTCTTTAATTTTTTCTTTCCAATGAGCATTGTATTCCTCCGTATTTGCAATTGAAACATCAAGATCATCCTCTGTAACTGTATGAATAGATGACAATCTAGAAGGAAACATATTTTGTGTTTCAATGGTGGACCGCAGCTTCTGGATTTTACTCTTTGTAGTTCTTTCAAAGACCAATTTCTTATATTCCTTATCAAAAGAGGAATTTTGTACAACAAAAATCTCTTCATCAGAAAATGTCTCCTCCTAGATCATGAGTGCAGAAATATGTTGTACATTTTCTCTAGATGGTACTTCTACATTTGGGAAAGTGATATTTTCAATATCCACATCCAAGTACATATTATCCAATAACAAATCATTTTCGGGTGCATGCGTTTCTTCTCTCTCCTGCTGTGAATTTGTCATTTTTATCTTAATTTTTAACTTGTGTGGATTCTCCAGGTTCCCCTTAGGAGTGTTTCTTTCTTCATCATCCCCTGAGTTATTACTATTTATTTTTCTTGTGTGTGTTGTCCCGGGATGAATATTTGTCTTTGGTAGAGCACTTCTTCGAGAAACAGTTGGTGACTGATCATTTTTCTCACTTGATGGCTTACCTCTTTCCTTATGGTGCTCTATGGTACTTATGATAGTTTCTATATATCTGGAGTCTTTGTCGGCTTCTTGATTATTTGGATTATCATTGTCATCCTCCTCTTCTTCACTTACGATTGAATTTATGAATGCAGGGCCGATCCCAATTGAAATCAAATGATTATAAAAATATCAATAGCGTCAAAACATTGATTTCCTCTACATATCTCATGTCGGAATGGTTGAAATAAGAAACATATTCGTCAATATTGGAAATTCCTCTAAGAATAATTTCACCAACTTTCCACGAGAGAGATATGAACTACTTTTTTATTTTCTTAGAAAAGGTGTGAAACTAGAATTTATATTGTATACCAACTTCAATAATTAACAACTTATCAGATATATAATATGGAAGAAAAATAGGTTTTTTGATAGAGCAGAAAACCCTGATGACATTTTAATCCTCCATTTTTTCAAGAATTCCTTTCCCTTTTAGAAAATTTGATGTGTCCAATGATATCCGGGAAGTGTCTTCCCCAAATAATAACTTCTTGAATTTAAACACAAAATCATAATATACTTCATAGAAATGATGGCCAACTCTGTGCCTCCATAAAGCTCGATACCACATGGTCACAAGGTCCACCTTATTTTCACTCTTCGGGGGCAATATTGAAACCCTCAAAAGTATGACAATATGTAATAGAAAATATCAAATAAGACGACATATAAAAATTCTTCTCAGTCTTGAAAATTTTCAATTGTGCAGTAGTTTCATTCGAAATAATCTTCTCCTAGTCGAAGATTGTGTTTTCATGAACCACGAAATGCAGTATATACAATGCCAATTGGGGAATGGTTTCTGTAGAGTCTTGGTCAGCAATTCAAGTAAATAACTAGGCAATTTCTTTATAAGGATTTTTTAAAGAACTTACTTGAATTATGGATATATCTTCAGGCATTGATGCAGGGTCATGCAAATATTCCTGAAGAAGTTTGATTCCATTGTTTTTTCTTTTTAGAAATTTTTTGGCTTCCTCCCCTTTGTAAACCAGGTTCGACTCTGGCAATTTCAACATCTCTCTAAATATTGAAGGTGACAAGGAAACACAAGAAATACTCTGCAATGTGATGATCCTTGTGTTTTGGATAAACTTGTCGATGCACTAAGTGACAATATCCTTTCATTCAAAGAATTCTAGAACGCATCTTGCGAGAACTATCCCTGAGGTCCACACCTTGTTGTTTTATTTGCCCAACAAATTTAAATAGTACCAATACGACTAGAACCAATGATAGTTCTAGTCTTATCTAGCGAGGAGGTTCAAGGTATCTCCACAGAACTGTTGTTTTCTCGTGACTAACTTCGCGGAGCTGGCCAACCTCCCTTGTAATATTACTTTGCACAGTAAAATGATTTTAAGTTAGATTTTCTTTTGATGGAAGCATTAACTCAAAATAAATATGACTTACCTCAGTATAAGAACCATTAATTAATGGACATTTCAAAAATAAATTTAGTAGTTAATTTTGTAAGGATAACATTAAATGTGACATCGAGAAATGTGAAGGAAGAGACACTTAATGGTGGAGAGTCGAAGTGAGCGATTAGGATGGAAAAGAAAGTTCGTGAGTCCGAAGGTCTGCAAGTCCGAAAGTATGAATAGATGAAATGGATAAGTGTTGAAATATTTCAGGTGGACAGTGGGGAAAGTTGAGGTATAACACATAGGTCTGTGAGTCTGCAAGTCTGAAAGTCTGCGATGCAAGAATAAACTAAGTTTTGGGCATATTGATATGTGGGTAAAGGGAACATAATACAAGTCTGAAGGTCCACGAGTCTGAAAGTTTGTGAACGTGATGAAAATGACTAAGTTTGGTAATCTTAATACAACAAAGGAAAGGGGAAAAATGGGGAAGAGAAGATATTTGGGAAGGGAAATGATGGAAGGGGAAGAGAAAAGGTGGGAAAAGAAAACGGGAAAAAAGAATGAAAAGAGGAAGAACAAAATGTTGTAAATACTAAGACAACTGAGAGGGGGGCGTGAATCAATTGTTACTATGCTTAAACAATATTATGCCTATTAAAATATTATTAACCTTCTCCAAGTGATCATCAAGATTATGCAAGACATGAACAATAGAAATAACAAACATCAATCACACATATGATATACACAGAGATAGATATTCATGAGGAAACCCATAAAAGGAGAAAACCTCTTCTTCTTCGAATGATAGGCAGTCTTTTAAGTTCTGTACATTATCTTTCTTTGAGAACCAACTCAAAATGAGGCTACAACCTCTTATTTAACAAGATGCAACTTGCTAAGAGCACCAACTCTCTGGTTTCTCTAGCACCCACTAGAAGGAAGCACCAACTCCCTGAGTGTTCCAGCACCAACTGGATGGAAGCAAAAAATTCCAGTCACACAGGCACCAACCTATATAGTAGAGAACAATGGTTTCCCCTTGCACCACCCTACCACCCTGGTTTTTCTGGCTACAACCATATGGAAGCTACAACTCCCTGTGCTCAAGCACCCACTTGAAACTCTGAGGACAACATTCCTCCCTAGAACCACCCTGCAACCCTGGTTTTTCTGGTTGCAACCAGTTGGAAGATACAAATACCTGTGTTCAAGAACCCACTTGAAACTCTTAGGACAATAGTCCTCCNCAGCACCACCCTACCACCCTGAGATATAAATCTTTGTTTGATTAGACCCTTGCAACAATACAGATGTTTCAATATATACCACTTCTTCTATGTTCTACAATTCTTCTCTGCTTCTGTCTTTTCATGCTTGTCTCCACTTGTTGTCTCTTTCCATCAGCTCTTCCTCTGTTCTTCTCATGCTCTTAAGTTCTCGTACAAACTGTTGTTTTCACCATTTCTGCTATGTCCAGCTTATGTTCTTCATTTCTCCATTTTCTCCCTCAGTTCATGTTGTTACTTTCATTCCATACAGTTCGACTACTTTTACAGAGAAACAAAAACCTGCCTTTGTCATGAATTTTTTCCTTTATTCCTTCTCTCATTATTCGTTACACTCTAAATCTCCAACGCTCGAGTCGGGAATCTCAAAAGGATCAAGAACAATGACTCCAATGCCCCAGAACAATGATTCAGTTAGTGTAACTGGATCATAATTGATCAAGAAACTATGAAATGAAACAATAACCCTTCGATCATATTGTCTGATTAATCTACGTCATTGGATTATACACACAGAGGATTTTTGATCCACAGGTCCTCGTGAACTTTAAATGCACGAACTAGCACCTGGCGCAACGTTCCTCTCCACATGACCACTAGTTGTGACCTTGGGCAATGGTCTCACGTGACCACGTGATTGTGGGCACGAGATCTATTCTCATTAGCCCCCTATCGCATGTGACCTTGGGCTACGTCCTTGCATAAGAGAACGATTGTGGGCACTTCCAAGAGTGGTTTGGGATCAACCACTTTTCTCCCCGCAATCCACCTCCATCTTCCATGTACCCTTTCTCCAAAACCGTGGTTTGAATTGTGGCCCACTCACGAAAAATTAAGACCCAATCATGTTCTAACCCCGCAATGTGACAGGACCGTCGATCTCACGATCTTGACAGTGCTCCTGAACGGATGGTTCAGATTTGTTCTTTCACGATCTACAGATCAGATCTAACCTTCCTAAATCAATGGTTGTGATTTATTTCGTGATCCGGGATTCGGGAGTTTCAAATCTCAAACCTTGCTTTCTTTTGTACGTCAATGATATGCGGGCACCTATCCTTCTCAATCAACGGCTCTGCCTCTACTTCAGGGATTTTAGCTCTCAACTAGATCAACGATCCTGTGTCCCCTTTCTCGAACAATGATCGAGATCTACTTCGCTAATCCGGGCTTTGGTGATTTCAATTCTCAACCTTCACGCTTTTCCAAAATGATTTTAGCCAGATTCCACAGATTCATGCCATGTGTCCTCATGGATCAGATGGTTGAGGCTTACTTCAGGTCTTTACCCGGAGTCCATAGGATTACACCACATCTTTTCTAGATCAGACAGCCCAGATTTACTTTGAACGATCTGACGCTTGAGATATTCTTCGTATGATCTGACGACTGAGATCTACTTCGGATGATCCGGTGGTCGAGAATGTATTTTGGCTCTCCAAGATTTAGGTATTTCAAATCTCAATTAGAAATTCTTGAAGTGATTTCTTCAGAGCGTAACCTCCTCATAACTTTAGACCCGAAATGAATGACATTTGTTTGATCAAGATCTTAGATCAATGGCTTGATCTATCTGTGATGCATCTTTGCTTTGGATTAAATCCAATAGTCATCGCATTTTCTTTGGATCCAATGGTCCTTATTCATTTCAGATTTCGGGCTTCAGGTAATTCGACTTTCAAGTTGCGAATTCTTCCGAAGTGAGATTCCCCGAATAGTAACCTCCTCAAAACTTTTGACATGAACCAAATTTTGTTCGTCGATCATGTTCTTAGATCGATGGCTCGATCTATCTTCAATGTTGTTCTTCTATCTTATCCTGTCCTTCCACTTAAAAGTGATCCAACAATTATCGAGTATTCGGATAATCGAATTCTCAACGGTCATGGTTTGTCGTGTGGAGATGTTGATCCTGATCACGTTTCTGTACTGCACTTTTCCTTTTGAGTTTTTATCTATGCATATTGTTCGCTTTTCCTTCTAAGCTTATGCTTTTCATGTTTGTCATCGTCGTTGTTGTTCTTTCCATCAATGACAAGCACACTCTTCCTGTAAAAACATGGCAACAATCTCCCCCTTTGGCATTGACGGCAACCCTGAAAGGTTGCACTATTATTCTTAGACCTCCAACTGTAGCATCCAGACCACACCTTTTCTCCCCCTTTGACATCAATGTCAAAGAAAACATGCTCCCCCTGAGTTGTTGCAGTACTTTTTCGGAGGTATCAGATATTAAACCAACACATACTCCCCCTGACAGGATGGACTCTCTTAGGTGAGAGAAGGGATGACACCCAACTTCTGACGGAGATATTCAAATGGTGTCTTGGCTATGGGTTTAGTAAATATGTCTACAATTTTTTCTGTGGAAGGAATATAATTCAGTTGAACAACTTTGTTTGTAACCTGCTCTTTGAGAAAATGATACTTTATTGGTATATGCTTCATTTTTTAATGGAGAACAAGATTCTTCGAGACACTAATGTCACTGGTGTTATCACAGTGAAGTGGAATAGGTTCAGTATAAGTTACCTTCAAATCTGCAAGAGTTTGTATCATCCATAAGATCTGAGTGCAGCAGGTAGCAACAACAATGTACTCTGCCTTTGTAGTTGATAATGAAATAGATCCATGTTTCTTACTAATCCATGCTACTAACGAATCACCTAATAAAAATGCACCTCCACTGGTGCTCTTTCTCTCATCCAAACAATTTTCCCAATTAGCATTTGAATATGTAGTTAATTGAAAATTTTGATTTCTAGGATACCAAAGACCATAAGTCATTATACCTTTCAAATATTTGAATATCCTCTTGACAGCTACTAAATGACTTTGTTTATGAGCAGACTGATAACTACCTACCATTCCAACAACTTGCATTATATCAGGATGAGATGTTGTGATGTACATAAGACTGCCTATCATTGATCGATATCTTCTTTGATCAACATCAAGTGAAATATCATCTTTACCGATCTTGCAACCAACCACCATAGGTGTGCTCATAGTTGTAGAATCTTCCATTTGAAACCTCTTTAACATCTCTTTCAAATACTTTTCTTGAGATATAAATATCCTTGTAGAACTTTGATTGATTCGTAAACCAAGAAAATATGACAGTTCTCCTATCATGGACATCTCAAACTCAGTATGCATTGAATTAGCAAACCACTGAACTGAAGGGTCATTAGTGCATCCAAAAATAATATCATCTACATAAACCAAAACAACTAATAAATCATCACCTTTGGACTTAATGTATAGATTATTGTCAACGGTACCTTTCTTGAACTCTTTGTCCTATAGAAATTTGTTCAGTCTATAATACCAGGCTTGTGGTGCCTTTTCCAGTCCATATAATGCCTTTTTCGACTTACAAACATAATCAGGATTATCTGTCAGTGAAAATCCTTCAGGTTGCTCTACATATACATCTTCTTCTAGATCTCCATTAAGAAATGTTGATTTAACATCCATCTGATATACTTTAAAGTTCTTATGACATGCATAGGTAAGAAACATTCTGATGGCTTCCAATCTTGCCATTGGTGCAAAGGTTTCATCAAAATCTTGTCCTTCAACTTGTGCATGCCCCTTATAGACCAATCTGGCTTTAGTCCTAACAATGTGTCCTTGTTCATTCATTTTTTTCTTAAACACCCATTTAGAGCCAATTACATTTTTATCTGCAGGTCTAGGAACAAGCTCTCAAGTATTGTTCTTCTCAATCTGATCCAGTTCCTCATTCATTGATTTTAACCAATTTACATATTCACTAGCTTCATTAAAGTTTTTGGGTTCCACCATGGATATGAAGGCTATATGTGATTGCTTGGTGTCTTTGATTATCCTTCTTCTGGTTTGTACACCTTTGTATTTCTCACCAATTATCTGACTTGCAGGATGATTCTTTTGAGTAATTCTGGAGGAAGGATTTGATGTTGTCTGTTGATTTGAGTCTGCCTGAGTATTTTTATCTTCATTTGACTCAGAGTCTTCTTTTTCTGATTCTTGGACCTGTTCATCTTCAACTTCAAATATATCCTCTGTTGTTGATTCAACGTTGCTTACATCTCGTGTCGGTATTTATTCATCAACTTTTATGTCAATACAATAAACCAATTTGTGCATCCTCTTATTATAACATCAGTATCCTTTACTGTTTGTAGCATACCCTAAGAAGATACCTTCATCATATTTTCCAAGATTTTCATCATTGTTCTTGATATAACACTTACTCCCAAAGACTTTAAAATGTTTGATTGAAGCAGGTCTTCCAAACCATAGTTCATAAGGAGTCTTGTCACTTTGTGGCCTGAGATGAGATTTGTTAAGAATATGTACAGTTGTATGAATTGCTTCTACCCAGTATGTCTGAGCAATATTCCTTCCATTCATCATTGATCTTGCCATCTACTGAACTGATCTATTATGTCTCTCAACTGCTCCATTTTGTTGTGGAGTCCTTGGAATAGTATACTCTCTTTTGATCCCATGTTTATCACAAAACTCTTTGAAGTCCCTTGAATTAAACTCTCCTCCTCTATCATACCTTACTTCCTTCAATCTTTTTCCTGTTTGATTCTCAGTCAGAGCCTTAAACACTTTGAATTTTTCAAGTGCTTCAGACTTTTCTTTCAGAAAGGAAACCCATGTAAGTCTAGAATAATCATCAATAATCAACGTGAAGTAATTTTCTTTTCCTTTACCTTCCTTCCTTGATGGTCCACATAAATCCATATGTACTAACTGAAGAGGTTTCTCTGTTGATGCAAAGTTCTTAGATTTAAACTGTGTCTAAGTAAGCTTTCCTATTTGGCAAGGTTTGCATACAGAATCATATGGATTTGATATTTTTGGAATATCTTTTACTGCCCCACTATTTCTAAGTTTGATTAGATGATCAAAATTTAGGTGTCCAAGTCTCCTATTCTATAACCAACTTTCATCATACTTTCTTAAGTGACATTCTTCTTTTTCTTCTTTCAAAACATAGACATTGTTTTCTGTTCTTATTCCTTTTGCAATCAACTGTCTTGAATTCACAAATTGTATTTTACAATCTTTAGAAGTGAAAACAACTTTACATCCTCTGCCACAAACTTGACTGACACTAAGCAGATTGTTTTTCAGACCATTTACAAACAACACATCTTGAGCTTTCCCTTTGCCATTACATAGACTTACCATTCCTTTACCTTTGATTTTTCCTGGTGCATCATTTCCAAAGGTTACATTTCCTGATTTGCTTTCACTTAGAGAGAGAAACTTACTTTTGTCTCTAGTCATGTGTTTGGAACATCCACTGTCAATATACCAGGGGTTCTTTTGTCTTTGAGCTGAAAGTACTAGACCACATTTTTCACTATCTTTCTTTTTCCATGTGTTGGCATTTCTAGCTAAGGGTTTTATCCTTGGATCTTCTATGTAATTCTTTAGATGTTAGTTTGCAGCTTTATGGCTGAAGTTATGACAGTTATAGCATTCGAGCTCATTGTTCAATAGATCAAAGTGATTGGTGCAACTTTGTCTACTCATTGGTTGTTTAGTTCTATGTTGCAAGGTTTGTTTATTTCTTGATCTCCTCAATTGCATGTCTCTAAACTTAATTTGACAATTTGCAATCTTATGACCAAAATTAGAGCAGTAAAAACAGTAACCATGGAAGAAATTTTGGTACCTGAAGGATGGCCTTCTTCTTGGAATTTGTTGCTCCATCTCCTGATATCTTTTTTTTATCAGGGATCATCTTGTCTTTATTAGCTTTTAGTGGAAAAGTACTCACATGGTCTGATTGTCTGCTGACTTGGAACTTGATCATATTTACTGGCTCTTTGCTTTCTGTTTGTTTGCTTCTTGAGCCACTTACATAGACTAAATCAGTCTTGAGGCTTTAATGCTTGGAAGATTTTGGAGATACAATGCTTTAAACTTCTCCATCTCTTTTCTGGTTTTTACTACCTCTTCTTCCAAGGCTTCACATATTTCCTTCTTCTCTGATAACTGTTGTTTCAGAGTGTCCTCTATTTTCTTTGCCTCTTCTAACTCCACTTTTAGCAGGGCAAAATCTTCATCAGGTTTTTTACCATTCTTTTCAAACTGCATCAACAATTGTTTTTGTTTTCTCTTCTTAAGTCTGAGTTTCTCAATCTCTTCTAAAGCATTGATTAGTTCACCTTCCATATCAACCACAGCTTCTTCATCATTAAAATCACTTCCTGTCATTTTATTATCATAATCCTCTTTGGCCATAAGCATAAAGGCATTAACCTTATCTTCACAGGAAGAGTCACTATCCTTGTCTTCTGAAGAGTCATCATTGTTTACACATAAACTTTTCTTTTTACCAAATCTCTTGGATTTGTACTTCTCTTCACCTTCATATTTCTGGTCCTTCTTCTTGTGTGGACACTTAGATGCAAAGTGACCTATCTTTCCATAGTTAAAACATTTGAAGGGCAGCTTGCCTTGGTATTTGCCTGATCCTTTCTTTAACCTTCTCACAAATTTTGCCTCAATATCATCTAATTCTGAATCAGTATTCTTGTCTGCTTTAAAATATGCTTCTCTAGTGGTGGATTTATCTTTGCTAATCCTCATTTCATAAGAAATTAGAGTTCCTAGGAGTTCATCAATAGACAAAATTTTAAGATCATTCAGTTCTTCTATTGCAGAAACTTTTGGATTAAATCTATTAGGAAGAGATCTTAAAATCTTTTGAACTAAAAATGCATCTTCAATCTTATCACCAAGACCCTTCATGACATTCACAAGCTCCTCAACTATTAAGAAATATTTACTAACTATTTCGTCCTCATTCATCTTTAGTTGTTCAAATTTCAATCTATATGTCTGAAGTTTGGCATCTTTTACTTTCTCATTTCCTTCATAACTGCTAATAAGTTTATCCCACATTTCTTTGGCAGATTCAAGTTGCATGACCTTTACAAATTCAGCTTCAGCAAGCCCACTCAAGATAGCATTCATTTCCTTTACATTGAAGATAAATTCTAACTTATCATCTTTGGAAGCTAACACAACAGGTTTTGTATATCCAGTCTCTAGAACATCCCAAACATCAGCACCTAAGGCCATGATGTATGTTCTCATTCTAACCTTCCAGAAGGAAAAATTTGTTCCATCAAATATAAGAGGATTATTGGTTGAAGTTCCTTCATGGCTTGTCATGTTTAAGCTTATTGATCTACCTTTAAATAAAAGGAACCCACTCTGATACCAATTGTTGGAAATACTAAGACAACTGAGAGGGGGGGTGAATCAATTTTTACTGTGCTTAAACAATATT
>SNQJ01S0095833.1:26022-48142 GCA_010110895.2 Picea sitchensis
TCATGTTTAAGCTTATTGATCTACCTTTAAATAAAAGGAACCCACTCTGATACCAATTGTTGGAAATACTAAGACAACTGAGAGGGGGGGTGAATCAATTTTTACTGTGCTTAAACAATATTATGCCTATTAAAATATTATTAACCTTCTCCAAGTGATCATCAAGACTATGCAAGACATGAACAACAGAAATAACAAACATCAATCACACATATGATATACACAGAGACAGATATTCACGAGGAAACCCATAAAGGGAGAAAACCTATTCTTCTTCAAATGATAGGCAGTCTTTTAAGTTTTGTACATCATCTTTCTTTGAGCACCAACTCAAAATGAGGCTACAACCTCTTCTTTAACAAGCTGAAAATTGTTGAGAGCACCAACTCTTTGGTTTCTCTAGCACCCACTAGAAGGAAGCACCAACTCCTTGAGTGTTCCAGCACCAACTAGATGGAAGCACCAACTTCCAGTCACACAAAAACCAACCTGTATAACAGAGAACAATGGTTCTCCCTTGCACCACCCTACCACCCTGGTTTTTATGGTTGCAACCATATGGAAGATACAACTCCCTGTGTTCAAGCACCCACTTGAAACTCTGAGGACAATAATCCTCCCTAGCACCACCCTACCACCCTGGTTTTTCTAGTTGCAACTAGATGAAAGCTACAACTCCCTGTGTTCAAGAATCCACTTGAAACTCTAAGGACAACAGTCCTCCCTAGCACCACCCTACCACCCTGAGATATAAATATTTGTTTGATTAGACCCTTGCAACAATACAAATGTTTCAATACATACCACTTCTTCTTTGTTCTGCAATTCTGCTCTGCTTCTGTCTGTCCATGCTTGTCTCCACTTGTTGTCTCTTTCCATCTGCTATTGCTCTCTTCTTATCATGGTCTTAATTTCTCGTACAGACTATTGTTTTCACCATTTCTACTTTGTCCATCTTGTGCTCTTCATTTCTCCATTTTCTCCCTCAGTTCATTTTGTTACTTTCATTGCATAGAGTTCGACCACTTTTACAGAGAAACAACAACATGCCTATGTCATGGAATTTTTCCTTTATTCCTTCTCTCATTATCCATTACACTCCAAATCTCCAACACCCAAGTCGGGAATCTCAAACTGCTCAAGAACAATGATTCTAATGCCCCAGAACAATGATTCAGTTAGTGTAACTAAATCATAAATTATCAAGAAACTATGAAATGAAACAACAACCCTTCGATCAGATTGTCTTCTTAATCTACATCGTTGGATTATACACACTTAGGCTTTTTTAGCCACAGGTCCTTGTGAACTTTACATGCGTGAACTAGCACCTGGCGCAATGTTCCTCTCCATATGACCACTGGTTGTGACCTTGGGTGATGGTCTCACATGACCACGTGATTGTGGGTGAGAGCTCTCTTCTCGTTAGCCCCCTATCGCATGTGACCTCGATCTACATCCTTGCGTAAGAGAATTATTGTGGGCGCCTCCAAGAGTGGCTTGGGATCAACCACTTTTCTCTCTGCAATCCACCTCTAGCTGCCACGTACCCTTTCTCCAAAACCGTGGTTTGAATTGCGGCCCGCTCACGAAAAATTAAGACCCGAGCATGTTCTGACCCCACAATGTGATGGGACTATCGATCTCACGATTTTGATGGTGCTACTAAATGGACGGTTCAGATTTGTTCTTTCACGACCTGTGGATCAGATCTAACCTTCCTAAATCAACGACTGTGATTTATTTCGTGATCCAGGATTCGGGAGTTTCAAATATTAAACCCTTCTTTCTTCCATATGCCAATCTTCCAGAGTTGATGATCTATGGACACCTTTCCTTCTCAATCAACGACTTTTCCTTTACTTCGGGGATTTTACCTCTCAACTAGATCAACGGTCCTGTGTCCCCTTTCTCGATCAATGGTCGAGATCTACTTCACTACTCTGGGCTTCGGCGATTTCAATTCTCAACCTTCACGCTTTCCCAGGATGATTTTAGTCAGAGTCCATAGATTCCTGCCACGTGTCCTCATGGATCGGATGGTTGAGGCTTACTTCGGGTCTTTACTCGGAGTCCACAAGATTACGCCACGTCTTTTCTGGATCAGACTGCCCAGATTTACTTCAGACGATTTGATGCTTGAGATCTTCTTTGGATGATGTAACGAATGAGATCTACTTCGAATGATCTGGCAGTCGAGAATGTATTTTGGCCCTTCAGCTCTCCGGGCTTCGAGTATTTCAAATCTCAACTGGAAATCCTTGAAGTGATTTCTCTGGAGCGTAACCTCCTCATAACTTTAGACCCGAAACGAATGATGTTCGTTTGATCAAGATATTAGATCAACGGCTCGATCTGTCTGTTATGCATCTTTTCTTTGGATTAAATCCAACGGTCATTGCATTTTCTCTCCGATGGTCCTTATTCATTTTGGATTTCAGGCTTCGGGTAATTCGACTTTCAAGTTGCCATTTCTTCTGAAGTGAGATTCCCCGAACAGTAACCTCCTCACAACTTTTGACGTGAACCAAATGTTGTTCGTCGATCATTTTCTTAGATCAATGGATCGATCTATCTTCGATGTTGCTCTTCTATCTTATCATGTCCTTCCACTTAAAAGTTATACAACGGTTATCAGGTATTCCGGTAATCGAATTCTCAAAGGTCCTGGTTTGTCCTGTGGAGATGTTGATCTTGATCACGTTTTTGTACTGTGCTTTTCCTTCTGAGCTTTGATCTCTGCATATTGTTCGCTTCTCCTCCTAAGCTTATGCTTTTCTTTTTTTCCATTGTCGCTATTGTTCATGCCATCAATGACAAGCACACTCTTCCTGTAGAAACATGTCAACACAAAAGGGGTTCAATAGTTACTTATCTACTATTTTTGAGATATATTGGCTACTATTGACGGGTGATTTTCTCTCCACCCAACCATAGGAAAGAATTCTCTAAGCTATTCTATAGCCATTCGCCCCCGAGCTAGGGTATGATGCCACAAGAGGATTTCTACAAGATTTTTCAAGGAGTGCCTACTAATTCTTCTCTTCCTTGTTACCTGAACCAGATATCTCCCCCTGTCTAATTCCAACGCTCCTGGTCTATGCTCATCCATGTGTGTCTTTTGTATGTCCTAGCACCCTTATTTTCGTGTCTTCTCCCCAAAGACCTCGTGTGTCATACCAACATTTTCTTGAGGGTACTCTACCCATCCTTCCTTAATTTTCCAAGGGAACTATTCCAACTACTACCTTGATTGATAATCAGTTTCCATGGATGAGGACAGTTCAAGTCTACACTATTTTAATTATATAGGGTATTTCCTAGAAGAATCATCTCAATCATTCATTTCCTCCCTCTTGCACCATTTCCCTCATGTCATCATAACGATTCAAAGCCATCCCTTCAGTAGTAGTTCAACATTTCTTTGTTGCATTAATAATCAAATATGCACATTACAAAATAAATTAAGGTACATTGTCTTCCCATGATCATATAACTTATATTATTATAGTTTGGTCATGATAATACTTATATTTATAGACTGGAGGAAACAGGGGTGTTACAATATGTTCATATATATAGTCCATAGAAGATAAGGTTTGTGACTAATCCTGAAATCAGCTATCTTTGCATTTTCGCTATAACTTGTTTTCATAGAAGTTTCAGACTTTGAAATTTTTAGAATTTTGATATGACACACTGAATTCCATGTGGAAATTTTTATATTTTTCACTCATTATATTTTATGAAATATTTCTTATGGAATTTAGGGGTTTTGCACAAGTTATTTTCTGGTGATTTTAAGATCTTTTTTCGTGGTTAGAAAGCTCATTTTTTTAAAATAAAATTTAGAAACATGTTTTGGTGTCTTTAAATAACACAAGATCTATCATTAAGTGGGTAAAAATGTGTTTTGGAAAGAATACATACAGGAAATACAAATGGTTTCACATGGTTTGAAATACATTGTTTCACCTAGTTAGAAATCGTTGTAACCTTTGTTGGTACCCCTTCAAGTATTATCACATTAAAAAGTACTTGTGTATGGAATATCACTTCCATGTACCTTTTGTGTATATAGGAATTTCCCTAGGTATACTTGAAACCAACCTTATATAAGTTATTCGCTCATCTTTTTTCTATAGTACACTGAGAACAACACTTAGGGAGACCACTCTCTAGTACCTGGGTAGTCGATTAGTACGACTAAGGGCATGGTTGAGCCTCCTTAGTTAGTGCCCAGAGATATCGAACCAATTACTATTGTTGGACATTGCATGTATATCAAATATTTATAGCACCTGAAACTCCCTTGTCCTCATGACCCTGTAACCTTTTTTAGTGAGCTTACTCCTGGAGGATAACCATAATTTGTAATAAATAGAAAAAAGAGAAGCATTATTATTTTCTCCAATGGAAAGGGGTACTTCAAGAACTAATACTCCTAGTAAATCTCCATAAATCTCTCACAAGACGTCAAAACAAAATGAAGATTTCAAAAATAGGTTATCCCAAATAAAGAACCAAGTTGATGAAATGAGTGGTAGCATGTTGAAACTAGTGGATTTATCACGTTCTCGAGAATACCTTAAAAAAGGAAATGGAAAATCAAATGAAAAAGAATATGGATGAAAATAAGGAAGAAATACAAAAATCCATGAACGAAAATAAGGAAGAATTACAAAAAACCATGAAGTCCATAGAAACCATTCTCTTACAGAGGATCCCTAATAGAGATATGGAGATCTAAGGAAATCATGAAAATAAGGAGAACAAGGTTGATACTCAATCACATATGGGGAGTATTTTGACACATTTATAGAGCAAAAATACTAAATCTCATAATCATGATCATTCATTACTCCAAGATCCACATCATCTAGGCTTCAAGTCGGCACCAAGGAACTACTTCATTATGAAGATCGATATGAGGAATTTTTATGGTAAGGATCCTATAACATGGATATTCCAAATGGAGAAATTATTTGATTTACACCAAGTGTCAACCCTTCAAAAGGTAACTATTGCATCATTGTATTTAGAAAATGACCAATTTGTATGGTATCAATGGCTTTGTGAACAAAAAAAGGATTATATTGTCTCTTGGTACATTTTTACAAAGGAATTGATAGCACATTATGGGGATATTAAGAGCAATACATTCTTTAGTTAATTGATAAAAAAAAACTTAGATAATCTATCTGGTTTTCTTGTTGCTATATTACACTATGAACAACACTTGGGGAGACCACTCTCTAGTACCTAGGTATTCGAGTAGTACAGCTAATGGCACAGTTGAGCCTCTTTAGTTAGTGCCCTGATATATTAGTTTGAGTACTAATATTGGACCTCACACGTATATCAGAGAGCTATAGTACATGTCACTCCCTTGTCCTTAGGACCCTGTAACCTTTTCCAGTGAGCTCACTCCTAAAGGATAACCATAATTTGTCATAAAGAGAAAAAAGAGAAGTATTATTATTTTCTTCAATGGAAAGGGGTACTTCAAGAACTAATACTCCCGGTAAACCTCTATGCCCCTTGCCCTGTCATTCCACCCTGAAATATAAGTGTAGACTCAACCTGTCACTACCATTGATATTGTCACTACCATTGTCACCAATACATCAACCAACCTGTCACTTTCACCATCACATCAACTTGTGACTACCACTATAATATCAACCTATCACTATCACATCAACCTGTCACTATCACATCAACCTGTAACTGATGATCAACCAATCATCTAACCTGTCACTGTCATTGTCATTGTCACTTTCACTATCACTATCTTTGTCACTGATATACCATCATCAACCAGATCCACTCACGTGGATACAAAAACCATCACCAAACCATGTACATCAAAACCTATACCATACCATGTACATCAACCATATACCACAACATGTACCATACCATGCATCAACCATGCATCAAACATGTACCATACCATGTACCAAAATCACCAAGAAGTGCATCTAACAATGTACCATATCATCATCAATACATGAACCATAAAATCATCAATATGTGTCTCAATATCACCAATCATGTGCCATACGATATGCCAAATGTAGGTACCATAACAGCAATGATCAACCGTGCATAAAACATATACCAAAACCATGTGTCATGTACCAAGCATCTACTATGTACCAAATGATGTGCCTCAAACAAGCACAAAAGAATGTGCCTCATACATATGCCACCATATACCAAGTGTATACCTTAACCATCTACCAACATCACAAGGATGTGCATATATCAACCATACAAAACCAGATACAAAAGTACTATATAATCACTCAATCATGTAGCCAAGATGTACCTCAAATCATGTTCCTCAAGCATATGTCAACATCTATAAACCATGTACCAAGAGATACCATCAAACATGTGTCATATCACTCATGATATTCCTCAAGCATATACCATACAAATATCCATATACCAAGTATCCAAGATGTTCCTCAAGGAATATACCAAAACTCACAAAGACATGCCTCAAGCATGTACCACAACAACCAATGCATGTACCTCAAACATGTGTCATAACCTCATCAAGAAGTGACTCAAACATGCATCAATATCATTGAAACATTTACCTCATACATGTACCAAAATATGCCTCACACCATGCACATAAGATGTACCTCAAGCATGTACCAATGTCTTAACAAGATGCCAAATAGATGCCTCAAGCATGCACTATAACATCACCAATGTATAATATGCATATAACCATACCTTTGAACTTGTAGCTGACCCGATACACAGATTTCAAACCTGTAGCTTTTTCTCAACCTCAGCAACCTAGTACTAGCATCCTCCCCAAATTTACCTCAGCCTCACTGGACTAAGACCAGTCAACTAGCGGGGCCTTGTGGGACAAGGTTCGTACAAGCCACGAGGGTTCCTCATGGGACACTTGTATCCTGACCCATGGGAGTCAACTAAATTAGGGTTTCTATGAAACCCTTGCTCTCCTCTGTAATCCCAAAACTTTTTCACTTCTTACTTTTTTGTTGCCTTAGACTTGCTACCTCTTATTCTCCATATAGATCAAGTGTGCTCACATAGAAGATATTAAATAAAGTTGTGTGTGTAAGAATGAGAGGCTTCTTGAAGTGTATTTATACTTGTCCATGTGACTTATTTTCTTAACTTAAGGGTCAACCTATACTTTCTTGTTATAACCACTTTACTCTTTTAAATAATGACTTGTAATTGTTTAGGGGCTTCTTAACCATTCTTCAGGGATTCCAACTTCGTGACCTAATAACTCCTCAAATGTGAGGAGCTATGTGAAATACCACCTGCCGTTGGAAACATCATGACGAGGACTATCCATATATGAGTCTGTTACATGTATTTAAATTTTCCTCCATGTCCTTATTCCTCAAACAAATTCAGTATTCATGGCCATACCTTTGTGGGTTATTGTAGACTTCTTCAAATGCACCCATCACATTTGTTGACATCAATGACAACCACTTATTTCTATTGATGTCAATTTCAACCAATTGTCCAACAACATCAATGACAACCAACTATCCAATAATATCCCCCTTTGGAATTGATGGCAACACTCATACTCCACCTGTGACTAATGCTCCTCCGATGTTTCTCTCCTCATGTTTCTCTCCCCCTTTGACATTAATGGAAAAGGGTATCTATCCTTGGGGTTGCTCCCCCTATCTTCATGCTTCTAATATTTCTCTTCTGATATTTCTCTTTCTCCCCCTTTGACCTTATGGTTAAAAGGGTAACTCCCCCTGTCGGTATACCTTCTCTGAACAATCTCTCTCTAACTTTGTGTGCTCCCCCTATCTTCATGCTTCTGATATTTCTTTCATGATATATTTCTCTGCCAATTTCTCTCCCTTGACTTGTCTCCAAGATGTCATGTAGATCAATGTGGGATTCCTATACATACTCTTCCTTTTATTTCTTTTGATGCTTCTTTTCCATTGGTGCTTCCTCTTGTAATTCATTGACATATATAAAAAGCATTCCAAAATTACTTGAATTCAAATCTTCATGGCTTGTCAAGTTCAAATTAATTACCATACTTTCCTTTGACGATATAGCTTATGATGACGGTTTTTCTTCCCTATTATGTTGTGTCTTTCACTGCTTGTCTTCTTGTGACTAGTTGATTCCACTTGTCCATTGATTCCACTGATATTCTTCGTAACTGTCAACTGATACCTACATGGGAATGTGTTCTGAAATATGCTCTTTAAAAAATCAAACTGTCACAAGACATTTTGCACTTATGTCATCAAACCACTTTGAAATTGTCTTACATAATTTGAAAATACTTCAGACTGCTCAAAAGATAGTTCTCTAATCTATAGAGATGTTGCTTAGACTCCCCCTTTTCAACATTCATATTTACCGTTAGTCTCCAAGACGAATGGCTCAGAAAGGTGTAGGAATCCGCCCTAATGTGGAGTAATCTTCATCTTCATAATCTTCCTAAATTTTGACATCTTCCTCTTTATCATCTTCATGAATTCTAACATCCTTTTCATGATGATTTTGTGTTGCTGCAAATCTTGTGAGTACGATATCTCGGACTTGGTTTACTTGTTCTTATTTTTTTAAATTTCTTTTCCAAACCTTCTTATATCTAACATCTTTCTTTTTCCGTGTAGATTTGTCCTAATCTTGTACTACGGAAAATCCTAAGAGTATAACTTTTGGGTGTTCTTCATTCATCTGCTCTTCCTCTACCTATTCTTTTTTATTTTCCAAACCTTCTTGTATCTGATATCAGTGTTCTCTTTCATGGAAGTATTCATCATGCTTCTAGAATCATGTGCTATATGTTCATAGTTGTGGCACTTGTAGCATTTAATATTGTGTGGGGCCATATAAACATTTCTTGATTGACCATTTCTTCCATAAGCTCTACAGTCTACAACTTTATATCCAAGGTTATTACAAATAAAACAATAACCATAAAATAAATTTTGATACCTGAAAGTGAATGATTTTCTTTGTGTTGTGGTCCTTCTAAACTCATGAATTGGTTGATCACGATCTTCTCTTATGTTGTTTCCTTCACAATGATTGAAACTTCTTTGATACCTGAAAGTGGAGGGTCTTCTTTGATATATGTCTCTTCTGTAATCCTCTTCTTGAGTCCTCTTCATTTTTGGAATGTTCTCCTTTTAGGGCTTGCATTATTCCTTCTTGATAGATTCTTTGATGACTTTTGCATAACTCTTATCCTTTTCTTCATTCTTTCTTTCTAGTAACCTGTAAATTTTCTCTTCAACTTTCTTTACTAATGATGTGAATATTTCTCTCTCTTTAGTGTTCTTGCTGAGCTTGAAAATTTTAATTCTTAATGTGATAACTTCTTCTTCAAGCTTCTCACAATATTTTTCTTTCTTCATTATCTGGATCTTCATGAATTCTTCCTTTCTCTTTGCTTCTCCAAGTTGGGTCTTCAAAGAGGCAATTTCTTCTTCAAGTCTTCTTTCTTGTTGACTGAATTCTAATTCAAGCTTATTTAAGTCCTTATATTTTTCCTTGAGATGGATAGTCAAAATTTCTTATCTCTTCTCTGCTTCCTTTCTTTGTGCTATTATTTCGACTTCTAAAAACAACTTTTCTTTCAACTAACTTTTGCATGATTCTTCAATCCCTTGGCTTCTTCTAATTGGACTTTTAGGTTTGTGATCATCTGTTGGACTTATTCAGAGTTGGGATTTTGAGACCCCTTCTTTAACTCGATCAATTCTTCCTTGAGTGACTTGTTCTTCCTTCTTTCATTCATCGGATCGTCTAAAGCATTGATTAATTCTTCTTCAATATTTATTATTCCTTCTTCACAAACATATTCTTTTGAATCTGTCTGAAATGAAGAGCACCTTTATTCTCATTATAATTTGGCATCTTCTTTATTCTGATTGGTATGCTCTGGCTCTACAATATAATGGGATTCCTTAAAGTGTAGATTATGTATCTTATCCCAAAGTTATTTGGCTAATGAGAACTATCCCACTTTGTCTTTAATTGAATCACATAATCCTTCCAAGATGAAATCCATTTCCATTTTGTTGTCTCTTTTCAATTCCTTCTTGGTTGAAGTCTTTGATTTATTTGTAGTGGTGTATCCTGACACGATTGATTTCCAAACATCATATCCCTATTCTTGTAAAAATGTTTTCATTTTTTTGTTCCACATCTCATACTTCATACAAATCTGACCATCAAACCATGATATTCCATCAACCATGATATCCATGATCTACCTTCCAGTGGTTAAATTGATTTCTTGAAGGAATTGCTCTGATTCCAATTGTTGGAATAATGATAAGGGGGGGTGAATTAGTATGAGCACTTTTTACCACTTTCAATCACAATATATAATCTTCAACTTTATCAGCAAAATATCATTTATGATTGCATTCAATATATCATGAGCATATAACAATAATAAGTACCATTAAACAATATCACATACAATACACAATACACTCTAATTTATGTGGAAACCCAAATAGGAGAAAACCACAGAATGCTTTCTTATATATATCAAGAATACATTCATAGGAAGCACCAACTTCGAAATTCTCCAGCACCATCCGGAAGGAGGCACCAACCCCATGATTTACAGGCACCAACCTAAAGGAAGATACAACTCCCTAAATTCTCTGACACCGACCGGAAGGAGGCTAAAACCCCCTGATTTACAGGCTCCAACCTAAAGGAAGCTCCAACTCCATGTGTTCTCTAATTCACTCCGAAAGGAGGATATGACACCCTGATTTATAGGCTCCAACCTAAAGGAATATACGACTCTCCTAATTCTTCGACACCAATCGGAAGGAGGCTACAACCCCCTTTCCTTGCCCCATCCTATCGCCCTAAAATATAGGTGTAGACTCAACCTGCCACTACCACTAATATTGTCACTGCCACTGTCACTAGTACATCAACCAACCTTTCATTATCATTGTCACATCAACCTATGACTACCACTGTCACCAGTACATCAACCAACCTGTCATTGTCATTGTCAGATCAACCTATAACTGATGATCAACCAATCATCCAACCTGTCACTATCATTGTCACTCTCTGTCACCGATATTCCATCATCAACCAGATCCACTCACATGGATACCAAAACCATCACCAAACCGCGTACATAAACCATCAACCATGTACATCAACCATGTACCACAACCTATACCATACCATGCATCAACCATGCATCAAACGTGTACCATACCATGTACCAAAATCACCAAGAAGTGCCTCTAGCAATGTACCATATTATCATCAACTCATGAACCATAACATCACCAAGATGTGTCTCAATATCACCAATCATGTACCATAAGATATGTAAAGTGTAGGTACCATAACATCAATGATCAACCATACATAAACCGTATACCAAAACCATGTACCATGTACCAAAAATATACTATGTACCAAATGATGTGCCTCAACCAAGCACCAAAGAATGTGCCTCAAACATATGCCACCATATACCAAGTGTATACCTCAACCATATACCAACATCACCAGGATGTGCCTATATCAACCATACCAAACCAGATACAAAGGTACTATATCATCACTAAATCATGTAATCAATATGTACCTCAAACCATGTGCCTCAAGCATGTTCCAACATCCATAAAACATGTACCAAGAGATACCATCAAACATGATTCATATCACTCATGATATTCCTCAAGCATATACCATACATCTAACCATATGCCAAGTATCCAAGATGTGCCTCAAGGAATATACCAAAACTCACAAAGACATGCCTCAAGCATGTACCACAACATCCAATGCATGTACTTCAAAAATGTTCCATAACCTCATCAAGAAGTGCCTCAAACATGCATCAATATCACCAAGAAATGTACCAAAATATGTCCCACACCATGCACATAAGATGTGCCTCAAGCATGTACAAATGTCTCAACAAGATACAAAAGACATGCCTCAATCATGCACCATAACATCACATGTGTATAATATGCATATAACCATACCTTTGAACCTATAGTTGACCCGATACACAAATTTCAAACCTGTAGCTTTTCCTCAGCCTCAACAACCTAGTACTATTATCCTCCCCAAATTTTCCTCAGCCTCGCGGGACTAATAGAAGTCAACTAGCGAGGCCTCACAGGATGAGGGTTGTACAATCTGTCGAGGTGCCTCGCGGGACACCAATATCCTGACCCGTGGGGGTCAGCTAAATTAGGGTTTCTTAGAAACCCTTTCTCTCCTCTACAATTTCAAAACTTTCGCACTCCTTACTCCTTCGATGCCTCAAACTTGCTACAGATTTTCCAAATAGATCAAGTGTGCTCACCTGGAAAATGTTCAATAAAGTTGTGTGTGTAAGAATTAGAGGCTTCTTGAAGTGTATTTATAATTTTCCATGTCACTTATTTCCTTAACTTAAGGGTCGGCCTATACTTTCTTGTTATAACCACTTTACCCTTTTAATTAATGACTTGTAACTATTTAGGGGCTTCTTAACCATTCTTCGGGGCTTCCAACTTCATGGCCTCATAACTCCTCAACCGTGAAGAACTACGTAACATACCACCTATCATTAGAAATAACATGATTAGGACTATCCATATATGAGTTTGTTATCTTTATTTACACTTTCCTTCATGACCTTATTCCTCAAACAACTTCGAGATTCATGACCATACCTCTGTGGATTTTTGTAGACTTCTTCAAATGCACCCATCACATATGTTGACATCAATGAAAACCACTTGTGTATTTTGACATCAATGACAACCAATTGTTCAACAACATCAATGAAAACCAACTATCCAACAATCTCCCCCTTTGGCATTGATGGAAACACTCATACTCCACCAGTGACCAATGCTCCTCTGATGTTTCTCTCCTCATGTTTCTTTCTGCATTTGACATCAAAGGAAAAGGGTATCTCTCCTTGGGGTTTATCCCCCTATCTTCATGCTTCTAATATTTCTCTTTTGGCCTTTCTCTTTCTCCCCCTTTGACCTTATGGGTAAAAGGGTAACTCCCCCTATCGATATACCTTCTCTGAAAAATCTCCCTCTGACTTCATGTGATCCCTCTATATTCATGCTTCTGATCTTTCTTTCCTGATCTCTTTCTCTGAAAATTTCTCTCCCTTGAATTCTCTCCAAGATGTCATGTAGATCAATGTGGGATTTTTGTACATACTCTTCCTTTCCTCTCTTTCGGTGCGTCTTGTCCATTTTTGCTTCCTCTTGTAATTCACCGACTTATATAAAAAGCATTCAAAAATTACTTGACTTCAAATCTTCATGTCTTTTCAAGTTCACATTAATGACCATACTTTCCTCTGATGATATAGCTTATGCCAACGGTTTCTCTTCCATGTTTTGTTGTTCCTTTCACTCTTTCCTTCCTATGACTAGTTGAATCCACTTGTCCATTGATTCCACTGATATTCTTCATAATTTTCAATTGATACCTGCATGGGAATGTTTTCCGAAATCTACTCAAACAATCAAATTATCACAATACATTATGCACTTATGTCATCAAACCACTCTGAAACTGCCTTTCCAAAATTTTCAAATACTTCATATTGCTCGAAAGATAGTTATTTGGTTTGTAAAGTTGCTTCTTAGACGACTCCTTTTCAAAATTCATATTTAATAGGAGTCTCCAAGACAAATGGTTTAGAAAGGTGGAGGAATCTACCCTAATGTGGAGTAATCTTCATCTTCATAATCTTCCTGAATTTTTACATCTTCCTCTTTATAATCGTCCTGAATTCTGACATCCTTTTCATTATGATTTTGTGTTGCTGCAAATCTTGTGAGTACAATCTCTAGGACCTAGTTTACCTGTTCTTCTTGTTTTTAATTTCTTTTCCAAACCTTCATGTATCTGACATCTTTATTTTTTCCTGTAGATTTTTCCTGATCTTATACTACTGCAAATCCTAAGAGAATAACTTTTGGGTGTTCTTCATTCATTTGTTCTTCCTTTACATGTTCTTGTTTTCTTTTCCAAACCTCCTTGTATTTGATATCAGTTTTCTCTTTCATCGAAGTATCCATCATGCTTCTACATTCACGTGCTATGTGTCCATAGTTGTGGCACTTTTAGCATTCAATATTTTTTGGGGCCACATAAACATTCCTTGCTTGACCATTTCTTCCATAAGCTCTGCAATCTATAGCTTTATATCTAAGGTTATTACAAATAAAAAAATAACCATAAAAGAAACTTTGATACCTGGGAGTGAATGATCTTCTTTTTGTTGTGGTCCTTCTGAACTCATGTCATGGTTGATCACAATCTTCTCTTTTGTTGTTTCCTTCACAATGATTGAAACTTCTTTGATACCTAAAAGTGGAGGGTCTTATTTTATATTTGTCTCTTCTGTAATCATGTTCTTGAGTTTTCTTCATTTTTGGAATGTTCTCCTTTGAGGGCTTGTGTTCTTCCTTCTTGATAGATTCTTTGATGACTTCTACATAACTCTTAGCCTTCTCTTCATTCTTCCTTTCTAGTAACATGTAATTTTTCTCTTCATTCTTCCTTTCTAGTTACCTATAACACAGTACACCAAAATCTTCATGGAAACCCAAATAGAAGAAAACCACAAAATGCTTTCTTATATCTATCAAGAATACATTCATAGGAAGAACCAACTGGAAGGAGGCACCAACCCCCTAATTTATAAGCACCAACCTGAAGGAAGGAAGCTACAACTCCCTTAATTCTCTGGCACCAACCGGAAGGAGGCTACAACCCCCTGATTTACAAGCTCCAACCTGAAGGAAGCTCCAACTCCCTTTGTTCTCCGGCTCCAACTGGAAGGAGGCTATGACCCCCTAATTTATAGGCTCCAACCTGAAGGAAGCTACGACTCCTTGAATTATCCAACACCAACCAGAAGGAGGCTACAACCCCCTTTCCTTTCCCTATCCTTCCACCCTTAAATATAAGTGTAGACTCAACCTGTCACTACCACTGATATTATCACTGCCACTCTCACCAATACATCAACCAACATGTCACAGTCACTATCACATCAACACATTACTACCAATGTCATATCAACCTGTCACTGTCACATCAACCTGTAACTAATGATCAACCAATTATCCAACATTTCACTGTCATTGTCATTGTCTTTGTCATTGATATACCATCATAAACCAGATCCATTCACATGGATACCAACACCAACACCAAACCATGTACATCAAAACCTATACCATACCATGTACCACAACCTGTACCATGCCATGTATCAACCATGCATCAAACCTGTACCATACCATGCATCAACAATGCATCAAACATGTACCATACCATGTACCAAAATCACCAAGAAGTTCATCTATAAATGTACCATATCATCATCAACTCATGAACCATAACATCACCAAGATGTGTCTCAATATCACCAATCATGTACCATAATATATTCCAAGTGTAGGTACCTAACATCATTGATCAACCATACATAAATTGTATACCAAACCATGTACCAAGCATCTATTATGTACCAAATGATGTGCCTCAACCAAGCACCAAACAATGTGCCTTATACATATGCCACCATATACCAAGTGTATACCTCAACAATGTACCAACATCACAAGGATGTGTCTATATCAACCATACCAAAACAGATACAAAGGTACTATATCATCACTCAATCATGTAGCCAATATGTGCCTCAAACCATGTGCCTCAAGCATGTGCCAACATCCATAAACCATGTACCAAGAGATACCATCAAACATGTGTCATATCACTCATTATATTCCTCAAGCATATACCATAGAAATAACCATATGCCAAGTATCCAAGATGTGCCTCAAGGCATATACCAAAACTCACAAAGACATAACTCAAGCATGTACCACAACATTCAATGCATGTACCTCAAACATGTTCCATAACCTCATCAAGAAGTGCCTCAAACATGCATCAATATCACCAAGAAATGTACCTCGTACATATACCAAAATATGCCTCAAACCATGCACATAAAATGTGCCTCAAGCATCTACCAATGTCTCAACAAGATACCAAAGACATGCCTCAATCATGCACCATAACATCACCAATGTATAATATGCATATAACCATACCTTTGAACCTGTAGCTGAAATGATACATGGATTTCATGCATGTAGATTCTCCTCAGCCTCAGTAACCTGGTACCATCATCCTCCCCAAATTTTCCTTAGCCTCACTGGACTAAGAGAAGTCAACTAGCGGGGCCTCATGGGATGAGGATCGTACAACCCGTGGGGGTGCCTCGTAGGACACCAGTAGCATCACTTGTAGGGGTCATCTAAATTAGGGATTCTTAGAAACCCTCGCTCTATTCTACAATCCCAAAACTTTCACACTCCTCACTCTTTCACTACCTTAGACTTTCTACCTCAGATTCACCAAATAGATTAAGTGTGCTCACACAGAATATATTCAATAAAGTTGTGTGTGTAAGAATGACAGGCTTCTTGAAGTTTATTTATACTTGTCCATGTGACTTATTTCCTTAACTTAAGGGCTGACAAGTGCTTTCTTATTATAAACACTTTAGCCTTTTAATTAATGACTTGTAACTGTTTAGGGGATTCTTAATCATCATTTGAGGCTTCCAACTTCATCACCTCATAACTCCTCAATCGTGAGGAACTACATGACGTACCACCTACCGTTGCAAACAACATGACGATGACTATCCATATTTAAGTGTGTTACATGTATTTACAATGTGCTTCATGTCCTTTTTACTCAAACAACTTCTATATTCATGACCATACCTTTGGGGCTTCTTTTAGACTTCTTCAAATGCACCCATCACATATGTTGAAATCAATGATAACCACTTTTGTCTGTTGACATCAATGACAACCAGTTGTCCAACAACATCAATGACAACCAACTATCCAACATACACCACTTAACATTAGGACTTAAGGGTATCCATATGCACAAAAGAGTGAGATTAAGTGTATGATCTAAGAAATGTTAGAGGCTAGCATCATTCAACCTAGAAAAAGTGATTTTTCTTCACTAGTAGTAATGATCGTTATGAAAAATGATAGTTCATGGCATATGTGTCCAGATTATAGACATCTCAACAAAATGATCATCAAAGATAAGTTTCATATTCCCGTCATTGATGAATTATTAGATGAATTCCATGGAGAAATTATATTTACTAAGTTGGATCTTCATTAAGGATATCATCAAAGAAGACTGAGGCAGGAAGACATTCCCAAAATATCATTTAGAACACGTGAAGGTCATTATGACTTTTGGGTTATGCTATTTGGGCTTACTAATTCACCTTCAACATTTAAAATCTTGATGAATTATATTTTCAAACCCTTCCATAGAAAGTTTGTGTTAGTATTTTTTGATGACATACTAATCTATAGAAAATCTTGGGAAAATCATGTACAACATGTTGATAGAGTATTACAACTATTGGAAGAGAAAAAACTTTATGCAAGGCCTTCCAAGTGCACCTTTGGGGTTCAATAAGTGAAATATTTGTGTCATATCGTATCTCATGAAGGTGTCAAAGTGGACCCTAACAAAATTAAAGTGATAAGGGAATGGCCAATTTCAAAAACCTTGAAGAAACTTATAGGATTCTTCGGATTGACAGGGTATTACTGCAAGTTTTTCAAGAACTATGGTCAAATAGTAGCACCTCTAACAACATTATTAAAGAAGGAATCGTTTTCTTGGAATCAAGAAGTAACCAACTATTTTGAAAAACTTAAGGAGGCTATGTGTACGACTCATATCCTTACCATACTCGACTTCACAAAAACCTTTATTTTGGAGTATGATGCCTCAAGTCGTAGCATTGGTGCAGTTTTAATGCAAGAAGGAAGGCCCCTTACCTTTGAAAGTATCCAACTTAAAGGATAAAACTTACTCAAACCCGTTTATGAAAAAGAAATGTTGGCCATACTACATATAATTAAGAAATGGCACCCTTACCTAATAGGAAGACACTTCAAAGTAAAAACTTATCATGATAGTTTCGAATACTTCTTGGAGCAACGATTATATTCAGAAGAGAAACAAAAATGGATTACAAATATGGTAGTTTATGACTTTGAAATTATATGCAAAAAGGGAAAACATAATATTGTGGCAAATGCACTTTCAAGGAAAGAAGAAGAAACAGAGAGTTCACTATGTGTTATTTTTATTCTGCAATATGATTGGGTGGAAGAAGCAAGGATAGAAGGGAAGCAAGATCAAGAGGTATGCAAGATAATTCAACAACTACAAGAGAACCCCAGTGCATTAGATAAATTTGTGTGGAATAATTATTTTCTATGGTATCATGATCACCTATATTTATGTAATAATTCCCAACTCAGCATGGTAGTAGTGGATCGACTAACAAAGTGTGTCCATTTTTTCTCTCTTTCTCATCCTTCTAAAGAAAGTATAGTAGCCACACCATTCATGGAAATAGTTCAAGATCTACATGGAGTCCCCAAGATTATTGTAAGTGATAGAGATCCAATTTTCACTGGAAATTTTTGGACTGGATTGTTTTCTTGTTTGGGTACTCAATTAGCTCACAGCTCATCTTACCATCCTCAATCCAATGGGAAAACTAAGATTGTGAATAAATTTCTAGAAGGATATCTTCGTTGATTTTCATCTGATAAATAGACACAATGGGTCAAGTGGTTTCCCTTGGTAGAATTGTGGTGCAACACATCCTTCCATACTTCATTGAAAATTTCCCCATTTATGGCACTCTATGGATATCATCCTCCATCCATCACATTTCCATTGAAATGGATTGCAAAGGTTCAAGCAATGGAGGACCACAGAGGGCACCAACAAGAGGTTCTCAAACTATTGAAGGACAACTTGGTTATGGCACAAAATATGATGAAACAACAAGTAGATCAGCATCACAGTGAAAAGGAATTTGAAGTGGCGTATTGGGTATTTTTTAGGCTACAACCATATAAACAGATTTCCCTCAAGAAACAAAACAAGGACGATAAATTAGCACCCAAATATTATGGCCCCTATAAGGTGTTGTAGAGGATTGGAAGTATGTCTTACAAATTGGAGTTGCCTCCATATTCACGTGTATATCTAGTCCTCCATGTTTCTTACTTAAAGAAGTTAATTTGTGACAAGATCCCAGTCCAAACCATTTTACCATAGATTAATGAATAAGGGAAAATCATATTAGAACCAAAAACAATCATTGAAACAAGGATTAAGCAACCACAAAATCGATCATTTAGTGAGTACCTTATGAAATGGAATAACCTACCAGTGGAATAGGAGGTATGGGAAGATGATTCTTCATGTAGAAACACCCACGTGGAGCGGTTAGTCAAGTGTTGAGGACAACACTTGTTTGAAGGGGTGGGGCATGCTAAGTCCTAGACAAAGCCCCATGTTAAGCACAAAACCTCTTATTAAGCCTTAGATGTTGAGTTATTACATTTCTTTTGTTATATTAGTAGGTCAGATGGAACCTTTCATTGTACCCTTTCATTATAGTTGTACCATTTGTCTCCTATATATATACCAAGGAGACATAGTCTTAGGATCATCATATATTGTCTTATGAATTGGATATATTGTAAAATGAGGTTTCCCTCTCGAAGTGAACTATATTCATTAACTTTTTATCATTTTCAAAGTGTTTGGTTCATAACAATAACCTACTATGCCAAAGAAGTTCATATGGAATATTACATCACAAACTCACCATTTGTAACCTGGGCAGATTATGAAACAAGTTGTAAAATGAACTCCTACTTAAAATTAATTAATTGAAAAAATTATAAAAAATATTAATCAAAGTATAATTATTATTATAATATTATTGTTAATAACATAATATAATATATATATATAAACACTTATCACAAAATTTATGTTTGATATTTTAAAATTATAAAGTGTTTTTTACATTACATCTATTTCGTAATATGTATAATAATTATTAGTATGTTAAATTGTGTAGTATAACTACTTTAAACATCTTGTATCATTATCATTGAGATGTATAATAACAAATTATTAATATGTTAAATTGTTGATTATGGTTAACTTAATCTAGAAGATAAAAATTATCTCTCTATTTTGATAAGTGTAAAGAAAAAAATAACCATTGCTAAAATAAGAACAAATTATCATGAGCTCCATATTGAAACTGGACGTTGGTCAATTCCTAAAATATCATGGGATAAAATAGTGTGTCACCTTTGTGACACTAAGAAGGTTGAAGATGAAAAGCACTTTCTCTCAAATTGTTTGGCCTATACCTAGATTAGATCTCAATTTCAAAAGTTTGTCCCCCTACCAACCTTCCTAACCTTTTAACTCTACAAAACTATGGTGATCTTGGAAAGCTTCTCTTAATGTTTTTCGAGCACAGAAACAAAATTCTAAAGAATTGCAAGTTGTTGACGTTTTGTAGCTTCGGGCAGTTATTCTCATATGACCCTAGATGTTGGACATGTGGGAATCCTTGTTGGCACCTCATTGTACTTTCGTTGGGGTGAAAAAACCCTTGGATTGGAGCTAGGGGATCTGTGGGTTTGGTGATTGGCTTTGTGGGATTTTGTTAGGGCTTCACGCCCACATAGAAGGTCTAATTTGATGTTGACTTGTGGAGGGGCTTCTAAGTTGACCCCTAAAACTTTTATAAAGGGATTTGAGGATGATGTGACAATTTATTATGGTGAGGAATGCTTGGTGATTTCAGTCCAACATTATGGGTGACCTCAGTGTTAGAGTTGCAGCCATGGAGAGGACCTAGTTTGTATTTTTTTCATATGTTTTGGGTAGGAGAAGGAGGGTCGAGTATGGCCACAGGATAGAGGAGGTTGTAGGAGGAGTAAAGGGGTATTTGTGAGGGTTGTAGGAGGGTTGGGATAGCAGGTTGAGGCCAGCCACAGGCTTGAGAAGCCTAAGTGAGGAAAATCACAAATTGAGGAGGTTGTAGGAGGTAGTGGCAGGCTGGTACATAGGTGAGTCATGCATGTTGGAGGTGTTTAGGGATGTTGCAGGCCTATGACAAGAAACCAAGCTCAGCAAGGTAGCAGCAGGTTCCTAGGGGGATATGACTAGGGTCTGTGTGGTTCAGCTAGCAAGGAAAGAGTAGCCACAAGTCTATTGATGTTGTTATAGGTGGACAACAAGGTAATAGGGGTGTCCTGGAGGATCAAAGATCATCTACAAGTGTGTTTGGCAAGGAGAAAAGGTTGCAGCAAGTGTTGGAATAGTTATGGGCACTTTTGGGCAATATTGGGGGCTATTACAGCCACCCTAGCAATAGGGTTGAGGGTTTCCATTAGGGCTATAACAGCCAAGACAACAATAGACCTTGAGGACAGGTACAACAAACTGTGGACAACCCTTGAGGGTAGTTTTTGGACAGCAAGAAGGGATGGAAGGACTCAGCAAATATTGGGCAAGGAGTTGCAGAGGCCTTGGAGGTTTTGATGGTGCAAGGGATGCCCTAACCCTCAACCTCAGGACAACAACATTGACATGAAAACCAAGGAGGGTTTTAGTAGTGTCTTGTAAGTGATTTTTGGTATTTTACCTTATGAAAAATTGGATCATTGTCCCTAGTACGGGATCTCGTGTGTTTTGGTTTTAAGAACAATGTTTTAAGGCTTGAAATTCATGTGTACTTGTGTATGATCTAATGGCTCGTTTTATCTTTCGTTGTGCTAAGGTGTTAGGCATCTCAGTGTGTTTATGTTTACAGTTGAAATTGTGTTAATTTGTTATAACAAATAAGCATGTTATTTAATTAGTAGACAGAATATTTATAAATTGTATAATTGATTGATAAATGAATAATAGATGATGATACAATCACCCTCGTGGCAGTTTACTTATAGCATTGACTAGTCACGAGGTGAAGATGTATGTGCCTCTTGATGAAGAGGTATGTGCATCTTGATCTTTTCATTTATTTATTTAAATTATTATTGTTATTATTATTATTATGTATTTATATTTGTAACATGCCATCCCCCTTAAGATTTTTCTTTGTCCTCAAAGCAAGGGTAAAATAGGATTCTCTCTAGTT
>SNQJ01S0095833.1:56181-87916 GCA_010110895.2 Picea sitchensis
ATAATAAGTGACAGCATTAACATATATAATAACTAATTATTAATATGCTAAAGTGTCAATTATTATTAATAATATAAAATAAAATAATTTTTACCACTTTTGGTATGGCATTATTAACATATATAATAATTAATAAATTATTAAGATCTTAAATTTTTAACAATTTTACGTAGTATTGTATTATTAGAATTTACATAATATTATTTTTAATCTATTATATTTTATTTTTAACTTTATTAAAATAAAAAATATTCAAATATATATGTAAAAAATATTGAACTCAATATATCATGTAAATGCCACATACTTTTAAAAACAAATGGACCATGTATAAGTGCCTCATACCTTGAAGAAAAATAATGGACCAAGTATAAGTGCCACTTACCTTGAAAAATAGGTGGAGCAAAGTAAATGAAGATACATGTCCTTTTGCCTTATAATATGGAAGGAAAGCTTTGTAATAATTGTAAAACAAGGGTAATTTTTAATTTTTTTAATAAATATAAATATATTAATTTATTTTAAAATATATATATTTAATAATTTGTATTGATATAGTTTAACATTTTATATATAAATGATGATTTTTTCAATTTTAATCCAAATATTAGAGATAATGACCATCAATTAAGTTTTAATTTTGATTTAGTTGTTGGACAATTGTTATAGGCACATAGATATGTGGTTCATTTACTTAAAGAAATAGTTTAAGGAGTTAATTCAATTGGTTGTCACCAATATTAATAGGTATTTGGCTATGTTATCGAATACTCAATTCAAACTCCCTTTAAATGAGTACATAAATTTATATTGATTAGTTTACTACAAATTTCATCCACTGATGTAAGAAAGCATCCCTTAACATTTTATTTCCCATAATTTTTATAAATATCATTCCACCTTAAATAACAAAAAAAATATGAAACTTAGTGAAAATTCTTGTAAAAGTATCTTACAATCTATATTATAATCAAAATTAACAACAAATATATAAACAATATCCATTTAAAAAGAATCTAAATACTTTACTCTCATAACCCAAAATTCCAATGAAAAGCAATATAACTCTTCTCAAGAGGATCGAAGGTTCGGCTCTGAAATGACAGAAGAAGGTGGCGGAACGTTTGATAATGCCTTGATTTGTCGGATCGAAGGTTTCAACAGATTTTAGATAAAGTTTGGTCCATAATTGTGGTTCTTTCGTTTCGTTTCGTTTATGGATGTGGGGCCCATATAACTCAACTTGTGTAGCCATTATACGCAAAATCCGATAGACGAAGGGATAAAGTATTTGGGATCCATTCTAAAGCCAAATGACTATGAATTCAAGGACCGGTTATGGCTCTATGCAAAAATCCAAAAAAGAATCACGTTATGGACTCATCGATGACTATCAAGGGGTGGGATATTGGTCCTTTTGAATGCAATGTTGAGCAGTATAGTTGTTTACTAGGAAAGTATAGCAAAAATACCAAAAGGTATATTATACAAAATCAAAAAATTATGCTTCCATTTCTTATGGGTTGGTAATTCGGAGAAGCGACACTTCCCTCTGGTTAAGTGGACAAAGTTGGATATGCCAAAAGAGCTTGGCAGATGGGGTATCAAGAACTTGGTCTGGTTTTGTCGTGCATTGGCTTCCAAAAGCATGTGGAGGATGTTACACAATGACATGATCTGGGGTAGAATAATGTCCTCCAAGTACATCACAGGGATGTCATTCATTAAATGGATCAGGATGCCTATAAAGAATACACAAAATGGCTCAAATAGTTGGAAGGCCTAGTGGAGGTGTTTCCATTAATTGGAAAACATCTCGTATGGAATGTAGGCAATGGAAAGCAAATCAGAATAGGGGAAGATCCATGGGTTGGATAAGGGGAAGGTTTTAAATTCCTTGGAAATATGATAAACCTTCTTCACGACAATGGAATCTGTGTCTTAAGCGATGCCTCTATGGAAAACTTGGATAGAGAACGCTGAACTGAGTGGAAAACTACAGGTATGCTAGAAATGGAAGGGGATAACGTTGATATTTGGGGGATTATGTTGCTTCTCTAAAATCAAATTCCATTTTGCTAAGGGATGATGAAGAAGGCTCTCTATATTGGACCGACAATGACAAAAGAAGATTGTACACCGCAAAGTTGGGATATCAATTGTTGGTAGAAGAAGAATTTACACAAGAAAGGAAATAGTGGCAGAAGTTTATATGGGGTCAGAAGGCCCCCATCAAATCAAAAAGTATTCTCTAGATGGCAATGGAAAACAAGATTCTAACATGGGACAATGGCATAAAAAGAGGGTGGTGTGGCCCAAACTGGTGTTCCCTCTATAAATCAAACTTATAACCAATACAACATTTGTTTATAGAATGTCATTATGTTGCTCAAGTATGGTTCGAGGTTGAAAAAGAACTAAAACTACAGGGGATGCGCCCATGCGAAGATCTAGAAAGGCGGGTAAAGAGGTGAAAGGAGGATTCTAAATTAAACTCTCATATTTCAATTCCTCTTTTCTTTATTTATTTCTTGTGGTGGGCTAGAAACAATTTTATCTACCAAAACTCTCATATTCTATGTGAGGTGGTAGGAGGGTTGACAGTCAAGTTAGTTGGAGAGTATAAATCCGATCCTAAATGTAAGAAGATAAGACAACCATATATGCCTCGGATAGTTGAATGGATACCCTAGGGCTTCTTTGACGAGGCCAGTCAAGGCCATTCCCCTCCTTTGCGGTGCAGGCACTCCATTGTACATATCCAAGTCCCATTTTTACACAATGTGATATGTACCTCGAACATGATCAAATAATAAGGCGAACCTTGCGACACTTTAGGCTTTACTATTCCACGCATATATGTTGCAGCTATGCAAGTTACAGGTTTTTGCTAATTCACAGTTAGTGGTGGATTGGATTAATGGAAAGGCTTCTTTTCAGGCAAGATGACTTCATCCCATAATGAGACAAGTTCAAGAGCTAATTGACAAATCATAATGGTTCTCATGCAGACATATTCTACAAGAAATCAATGAATATGCAGACAAACTTTCAAAGGATGTGGTAACCTTAGAGGTCGGAGGTTTTATTCTCTAGGAATTTTCTAAAAACCAAATGATAATGCAGATGAACTTTAGACTCTAAAAGTAAAATATTTTTTGAGATTTTGGTATGAAATTGATAATGAAATGATGAAGTAAAAAATTTAGTATGAACTAAGAAAAGAAGGATTAGAAGGGATATCTCATGAAAAGGTGAACTATAAGTGAAAGATAATCTAGTTTTTTTGAAGACAATATATATATTCTTATTAATATAAAATATAAAGTTTTTTTTAATAACAATATATATATTCTTATATGAAATATAAAGTTTTTTTTTAAACAGGAAAGTATTTCAACAATATATATTCTTTATATGAAATATAAAGTTTTCTCTCAAAACCTCCTCAATCAATGATGAAATGTCTTTTAGTTTGAACACATGCATGCTCATCACCCATTGCATCATGATCAGCAACACCTCTCCTTTAATCGAATGATGCATGCCTTTAGTTGAATGATGCATGTTTGCATCAACATCACATTAATTATTTGATTGTATAAATATTGTAACATTGACATTCACTTATCAACACTGAGTTCTGCCTTGAAATTAGTATATATTTATTTTTTTGGTTGTGGAGAAAAAAAAAATTAGCTTATATGTTAAAAAGTTATTTAATGTTTTCATTGACATTCACTTATCAAAAACGAGTTTTGCCATGAAATTAGTATATGCTTTTTGTTGTGGAAAAAAAAATAATTTATACATAAAAAAAATTATCTTTAATAATTTAGTATAATTTATAGTTTTTGGTTTAAGGAAAAAATACTGAAAGTTAAATTGAAATACATGTGAACCTTCCATAAAAACAAGACTTTTTAAGGTCCATTTAGTGGAAATGACAAATAATTGAATCAACACTAGAGAATGTTGTAAATACACATTTGAGAAGGGTCCACATAGATCATGTATGTGGACAAATCATTTCCATTCCACTATTATTGTATAATCAACAATAGTCTTTATGCATTCATCGTTTTTGGGACATAATGGAATTCAAGAGGCAAAAATATTGTTGGTGACTATGACGCATTTTCTTAGAAGGTGAATTTTTTTATTTATATTAATATTTAATTAAAATAATAATAATTTTATTAAAATCATGTTAAAGTTTTATATAGTTAAATTAATATTTAAATGATGATCATCGATTAAATATTTGTCATAATTAATTTGTATTGTATTCCACAATATTTGATTTCATATAATTGATTTGTATCGTATTCCACAATATAAACCCTCCATAAAATATTGAACTTATAATAATAAAGAAATAACAAATATAAAACATAAAAGTCTATTTTGTAATAAAATAATGAATGAGTTATATCCTATTTTGAAAGAAAATACTATTTTTAAATAAAATAATGAATGAATGGGCTATATCCTACGTTTAAATAAAATACTTAGGATTTAAGTATGTTTATATCCCTTTCAAAACAAACAATACTACCGTACATAAAAATGGATTCAATATTATTAAATAAATACAAGGTGACTTCCTTGAATGGGTAGGAGTAGAATTACATTCTTAATCATTTAAGTGTGGCTTACATCTAAACTTTAATGATAGCAAGAGAATATATTAATTATGTCATTCAGATGTAGATGATTCATAAGGGGACTATTAAAAAGAATTAAAATTATTAATGAAAAGTTGTAAGGTTAAAGTTAATTTATTGTTTTATAAGTTTAAGAATGGAAGAACTAAAATTATTAATGAAAAGTTGTAAGGTTAAAGTTAACTTAATGTTTTATAAGTTTAAGAATGGATCATTATTAATAAATTTTGTTTGTAAGGTTAAAGTTAAGTTAATGTTTTATAAGTTTAAGAATAGATCATTATTGATAAATTTTGTTTTTATTAATATGAGTTATAAACTTCAATTTTATATTAATGTTATAAAAATGAATTTTGATGAAAATATTTAATTTGTGTTGATAATAATTTGTTAAACTATGAAAATGAGGTGTCCAACTCTTTCTCTCTCTCCTAAAGAATTGATGAATGGATTTCTTGAGGTAAAGAAGACTGAAGATGGAGAGCGACGAGGAGCCAGGGGTTGCAACAAGTTTTTTTCAATTTTTTTTAGCGGAAAAATCCAGAGTAAGCCATGGCTACACTAGGATTCTTCGTGGGTCTAGTATGGATATGGAGGGTCTCTACAGTCTCTCCTTTGTCCTTACCCCCATTTTTACATAGGTTTTACTTTTAGTTCAACTCTCAGAGGTTTTAGCACTGTTTGTTTCAGCTATTTTTAGCGTTTTTTCCTTAAGTGTGTGGAAGTTATTACAACCCACTCTCTTTTCTAAACATTAACTACTATTCTTGGTAACTGAACCTCATCTGTCGGGATCTGTTGTCTTTTCTGTTTCCTTTTCTGATTTTTTGGATAGTGCTTCACAGGTGGACTTTTACTATTGTTTCTGTCAGTTTTCATTTATCTTTATCTCCCCTTTTCGAAATCTAATGAGATCGTAGCCCTTGATTTAAACCCGTTGGTTTAAGTGCCTTTCCAAGTGGAAGATCAATGGCTAACAATCGTCTAGAGACTTTAAATGCGGAGTTTAATGTGTTATTAAACGAGCCAGTTGATGGTTTATGGCAGGATGATGTAGTTAATCATTCTCATTGTTCTCCGGGGGTGTTTTTGGGGAAACAGTCCATAGGTTTTTGCTCCACTGGTTTTCAATCAGACTCACATATTTTATGCCAGAACTTGGAGCAGGGTTTAGCTCCTTCCTTAGACACCTTTCTACCTGCCCTGTCAGAGTCTTCACTAGGTGTTATGTTTCAGAATCCGGAGTTTGGGCTAAAAAAAACCAGTAGAGTGAATGGTAATACTAGTTATCGTAAAATAAATCTCAGTCCTACCCTAGAACGGAAGAGTCGAAGACAGTGGATGGCTAATAAATCATTTAAAAGAATGGTATTAGGTTCGGACATTGGGTTGGAGGACACATGCAGGATGACACTTTGTGGATTAGTGGGGAGATTCACATATAGTAATTTATGCAAGGAGAAATGCTCGGTTTGGCTGGAGCGGGTTTGGTTGCTAGTTTTAGTATATATCCCAGAGGTATTTTTCTTAACTAAAGGTTGGATAGGGTTTATTTGTAACTGCCCAGAAGATGGTGCAACTCTGTTAGGAAAGAACTGGATCAATGGAAATAGCAGCCTTATGCTTAAGAAATGGCTGGTAGCATTTAATCCAGAGACTGAATATTTCTCCTTAAGGCATTTATGGGTTTTGCTTCTGGGGTTACCACTGTATTTTTGAAATGAAGGGGCGTTGGTGGCCATTGGAAATTCTTTGGGAAGGTTCATCATGATAGATAAAAGGTATATGGAGGCACCAACTAGGAAAGTTGGAAGGGTTCTGGTAGAATTGGACATTCATTTGGGATTGCTGGAGACTTTAGAGATTGAGTGGCATGGTATTCGATGTCTACAAAGATTAGATTATCTTGAGATACCGTTCAGATGCAGTTATTGCCTAAGCACTTCGCACTTGCGGCGAGACTGTAAAGGTGTTGAAGACATTGTAAAAACTCAGGTAGATACTGAGAATTATTACTATACTCCAGACTCTTCTGTGGAAACTAGTTTCTATGTATTTGAGGAAGTAATTCGGGACCGTATTGATCCTAGCTGCTTGGAGAATTCTGGTTCCATTATCGATAAGTTACAAGCAAATTGCCCTGTTTTTTACAATTCACTTTCGGTGTGGGAGCGTGATATTATAAATTCTTCTATTTGGTTGAAGAGTGTTACTTTCAAGTCGGTCTCGCCACCATTAGCAAAGACAGGGGTTTCGGTTGAATATTGTCTTTCTCCTGGGGGTCGAGATTCCTTAAATACCTCGATGAGTGTAAACCCACCTCTGGAGCCAGTGACACACACCGACCATTTGGTTTCAGTAAGAGTCCAAAAAGCCTCTAGTTCTTCTCCTTTAGAACTTTCCATTCATGTTGAACCCTTGAGTAGTCTGGAGACTAGTCAATTGATAACAGAGGACCCGACCTTGCCACCTGGGTATAGAGAACCGGAAGAGAAGGAGTCAACCCTCTCTGATTTTTTGGACTCATTGATTCCATTCCTCTATGGAAATGACACATATGTACCATTACCAGTTTTTCTAGGGAAAACAGCTATTGACCCAGTTGTTGAGAATGGGGAGGCCAACTGCTCACGTTCTACGGTGGGTGAGGTAGGAAAAGAATTTGTGTGGCCCCAGGGTTTGGGAATTGAACGCTCACCCATAAAATACCGAAGCGCAAGAAAAAAATCCACACTTGAAACAAAAGTTGACTCTGTGTCACATATTCCTACTGAAGGTGGGGCCCTTAGAGTGTTGAAGGCCCTTGCGAGATCTAAGTAATGTTATTACTCTCACTAAATTTAAGGGGGACTGGAGGCTCCCTAAAACTGGCCTCAGTTCGTAATGTTTTGGACAAAAATAGTCCAAATATTGTTTTCTTTCAAGAGACTTTAGTTCACTCTGAAAAGGCTCGTAACTTCTTTCAAATTCTGTGGCCGAAGTGGTTATGTTGTGCAGTAAACTTAGTTGGTAATTATGGAGGATTATTGGTTGCTTGGGATCCAACTTTTTTTGATTTGATGTCATTCTTAACGTGTGGTGGGATGTTATTGACAGGTTACTTCTTAGATTCCAAAAGACAGATAAATCTCCTTAATGTTTACAGGCCTTGCGTGGAGCGCAAACTTTTCTGGGAAAGATTGGAATCTTCGGGTTTGTTGTCCCTGAAATTTTTTATATTAGCAGGTGACCTAAATTTGAATTTATCCGCAGGTGAACTTGGGGTGGTGTGGCTCCCATGGGATCGTTGGCTAGTTTTTTCACTAACTTGTTTCATAAAAATAAGCTAGTTGATATAGTGTCGGGGAAAGTGGTGCCTACTTGGAGAAATGGTCAAGCGGGAGAAGCTTTTATAGATAAAATACTTGATAGATCCTTACTTTCCGAGGATTTAGTGGTTGCTACTGGCATCTATAGAGCTTGGATGGAATTTCCATTTATCTCAGACCATGCCCCAATTTTACTCCAGCTGGATCTTCCGCCGATTTTCAAGGCTTATCCGTTCAAATTCTATCCTCTATGGATTTTAGAAAAAGGTTTTATTTCTATAGTTCAAAATTGTGGACATATCCTATTTATCTTCGGGAGATGGGTAACCATAAGCGTTTGGTATAGAAATTGAAAGATTTAAAATTTCTTACAAAAGTTTGGCAGAAGGGACAAAGAACGATAAAAAATGCTAGGCTCTGTGGACTGGAAAATGAGATCTCCTTTAGATTACAAAATTTGGCAAAGGTCACCTGTCAGAACTTGGTTTATTTGTCTCTAAAAGAGTTGGAACAAGAAAGGGATGCTTTACTTAAGGAAATTGAGGAGCAATGGTGTCAGCGAAGTCGAGCAATCTGGATTAAGAGTGGAGATCTAAACACAAAAAATTTTCATATTTTCGCCAGTTTTAGGAGAAATCATAAGTACGTATGGGAGATACAAGATGAAGAGGGACAAGTCTACAGTGGTCAGAAAAATATTTAAAAAGCAACTTTAAAACATTTTAAACATTTTTATAATAAACATGTGGCACTAAATCCTGGTGAACAAGTTAGAGTGGCTTCTTTGTTTCCAAACATGTTAATTGACTTAGAGGTTGATGCCCTTTATAAACCTATTGACAAGGAGGAACTGAAGAAAGTTTTGTCAAATTTTAAAGTGGATAAGAGTCTGGGCCCAGATGGCTAGACAGTGGAGTTCTTTAAGCATCTTTTTGATATTGTTGGAGAGGATCTTCTGGAAATGATTGAAGAGTCTAGAACAAAGGGATTTATTCCATGAGATTTAAATTCAACATTTATTACTTTAATTCCCAAAGTAAACAAGCCTCTTCATTTTGGATATTATAGACCGATCTCTCTATGTAATCTTTGTTACAAGATCATTTCAAAGGTATTAGCAAATCAGATTAAACCGATTCTTTCCACATCGCTCTCGAAAGAGCAGTTGGGTTTCTTACAGGGGAGATAGATAAAGGATGCCATAGGCACAGTCCATGAATGTATAAACAGTATTAAAAAGAAGAATTCAAAGTTTTTGGTATTAAAGTTGGACCTACAAAAAGCATACGATTGTGTTAACTAGGACCTGTTGCGCATGCTACTTCTCCAAATCGGTATGGACCCAAGTATTAAAAATTGGATTATGAGTTGTTTGGTATCTACTTCTTATTCCATTCTGATTAATGGAGAAGCCATTGATTTCTTTAAGAGCAGGAGAGGCTTGAGGAAAGGATGCCCCTTATCACCTCTTCTTTTTATCTTAGTGATGGAAGGTTTGAGTCTCCTATTGAAAGAAAGTCAACGAGAGGGTAAGCTGATAGGTATTAAAGTTTCCAGATCAATAAAAATATTGCATGTTTTATTTGTGGATGATGTGATCATGATCACAGGCGCAACCATGCAAGAGTGGTGGAGATTGATAAAGTACTTAAATTCTTCAATTCGACCTCTGGTTTAAAGATAAATGCATCGAAGTCCACTTTCACCAAGATGGTCTATCGGATCAGGATCTTATTCCTTTCAAAGCTTTTTTTCCTTTCATATTTATAGAGTTGGAAGAGGGGTTCAAGTATCTTGGTTTTTTTGTTAAGGTAGGAGCTCAACACTCGGAATACTGGCAATGGTTGATAAAAAATTTGGAGAATAAGACAAATAATTGGTGCTATAGGTGGTTGTCCTTAGGAGGTCGCTTTACCCTCTTGAAAGTAGTGTTATCTAGTCAACCTATTTTTTGGTTGTCCCTGGCAGTTGTCCCTTGTTCTGTCTTGAACAATCTAAGGAAACTGATGTACAATTTTCTCTGGAAAAGGAATAGTGACTCCCACCAAATGCACCTATGCAATTGGGAGCGGATTACCCTTCATAAGTCATATGGGGGTTGGGGCATTCACAATATCTATTATTTCAGTAATTCGCTAGCCACAAACACTCTGTGGAGAGTACTTATGGGAGAGGGCATTTGGTATAGTGTCGTGATCGATAAATATCTTCATCATGCAACTGTGATTAACTGGCTCAGATCATAGTCTTTCAAACAGACAAGGACATATAGAATCTGGAGCGATCTATTAAAAGTTATTTACTTAATTTTACATGGTTTAAGTTGGATTCCAGGGACAGGTCAACTTATTGTGTTGGGTAAGGATCGAATATTGGGAATGGGAGATAGATTTTTTCTTTCTAGCAATCTGCTGACTAATTTAAATGAAAGAAACATCTCTACTCTTGCACAGTCCAGGGATTTATCAGAAAACCAAACTTTGTCTTCCTATTGGCTGGACAGCAATGAACTGGGATTAGAGGGCGACTATGCTTTGGAGTGGGATCAATTCATAAGAGCATTATCAGATTCTGGAGCTCTTATCCAATAATCAAGGGATAAACTTATGTGGACTGGAGGAGATAATACAAGATCGCCTTCTATTAAAAACTTATATTTGAGCATAATCTCTTCTAAAAGGTTGTTAAAGGTAGAAAAATGGAGACAATCCATCTGGAAATGGAAAGCACAGCTAAAAATTAAATTGTTTATTTGGCTGGCAATGGAGGGTAAAATATTAACTTGGGAATCTTTGCAAAAAAGGGGATGGAATGGACCTGGGCACTGTCCTCTGTGTAAACTTGAAATAGAGACAATTATACATCTATTCAAATTATGTCCCTTTTCCATTCCAGTCTGGAATTTGATTTCAAAGGAGTTAAAATTCAAAAGGTATTGATATGGGAACACTCTATCGGAATGTTTAAAAAAATGGTATTTGAAAAAGACTGTCTCCACTCAAATTGTTCCACATATCATTTGGTTCATCTGGCATGAACGAAACAAAGCGCTTTTTAAGGACTCCATTCCATCTACACAAGAAATTCTCTATAAGACTTTGGCATTACTTTCTGGATCTTATTCTCATCCAAAGGATAGACCTCCAAGGGACATTCTGATCTTTGATCGCAAGGATTTTGCACTGGCATGGTTTGATGGAGCAGCCAAAGGAGATGGTAGCAGGTGTGGTGCAGGTGGTGTTATAAAATATTTGGATGCTTTTGTTTTTAGATGGACTTTAAACTACGGTAGAGGCACAAACACTAAAGAGGAACGCATTGGATCTTGGGCTTCACTTGGAATTTAAATTAATCTAGAAGATCAAAATTATCTCTCTATTTTGACAAGTGTAAAGAAAAAAATAAGCATTGCTAAGATAAGAACAAATTCTCATGAGCTCCATAGTGAAATTGGACGTTGGTCCATTCCTAAAGTATCATGGGATGAAATGGTGTGTCACCTTTGTGACACTAAGAAGGTTGAAGATGAAAAGCACTTTCTCTCATATTGTTTGACCTATACCCAGATTAGATCTCAATTTCAAAATTTTGTCCCCCTACCAACCTTCCTAACCTTTTAACTCAACAAAACTATGGTGATCTTGGAAAGTTTCTCTTAATGTTTTTCGAGCATAGAAACAAAATTCTAAAGAATTTCAAGTTGTTGATTTTTGTAGCTTTGGGAAGGTATTCGTATATGACCCTAGATGTTGGACATGTGGGAATCCTTATTGGCACCTCATTGTACTTTAGTTGGGGTGAAAAACCCCTTGGATTGGAGCTAGGGGCTCTGTGGGTTTGGTGATTGGCTTTGTGGTCTTGTGTTGGGGCTTCACACCCACATAGAAGGTCTAATTTGATGTTGACTTGTGGAGGGGCTTCTAAGTTGACCCCTAAGACTTTTATAAAAGGAGTTGAGGATGATGTGACAATTTATTATGGTTAGGAATGCTTGTTGATTTCAGTCCAACATTATTGGTGACCTCAGCCTTAGAGTTGCAGCCATGGAGAGGACCTAGTCTGTAGTTTTTGCATTTGTTTTAGGTAGGATAAGGAGGGTCGAGTATGACCACAGGATAGAGGAGATTGTAGGAGGATTAAAGGGGTAGTTGTGAGGGTTGTAGGAGGGTTGGGCTAGTAAGTTGAGGCCAACCACAGGCTTGATGAGCCAACGTGAGGAAAATTGCAGATTGAGGAGGCTATAGGAGGTAGTGGCAAGCTGGTACATAGGTGAGTCATGCATGTTGAAGGTGTTTAGGGTTGTCACGGGCCTAGTAAAATAAATCGAGCTCAGCAAGGTAGAAAATATTTTTTTCTTTCAAGAGACTTTAGTTCACTCTGAAAAGGCTCATAACTTCTTTCAAATTTTGCGGCCGAAGTGGTTATGTTTTGCAGTAAACTCAGTTGGTAATTCTGGAGGATTATTGGTTGCTTGGGATCCAACTTTTTTTGATATAATGTCATTCCTTACGTGTGGTGGGATCTTATTGATAGGTTACTGCTTAGATTCCAAAAGACAAATAAATCTCCTTAATGTTTACGGGCCTTGTGTGGAGCGCAAACTTTTCTGGGAAAGATTGGAATCTTCGGGTTTGTTGTCCCTGCAAATTTTTATATTAGCAGGTGACCTAAATTTGACTTTATCCACAGGTGAACTTGGGGCAGTGTGGCTCCCATGGGATCGTTGGCTAGTTTTTTCACTAACTTGTTTCATAAAAATAAGCTAGTTGATATAGTGCCGGGGAAAGTGGCGCCTACTTGGAGAAATGGTCGAGCGGGAGAAGCTTTTATAGCTAAAATAATTGATAGATCCTTACTTTCCGAGGATTTAGTGGTTGCGACTGGCATCTATAGAGCTTGGATGGAATTTCCATTTATCTCAGACCATGCCCCGATTTTACTCCAACTAGATCTTTCGTTGATTTTCAAGGCTTATCCGTTCAAATTCAATCCTCTGTGGATTTTAGAAAAAGGTTTTATTTCTATAGTTCAAAATTATGGACATATCCTATTTATCTTCGGGAGACGGGTAAGCAGAAGTGTTTGGTATAGAAATTGAAAGATTTAAAAGTTCTTTCAAAAGTCTGGCAGAAGGAACAAAGAACGGTAAAAAATGCTAGGCTCTGTGGACTGGAAAATGAGATCTCCTTTAGATTACAAAATTTGGTGAAGGGCACCTGTCAGAACTTGGTTGATTTGTCTCTAAAAGAGTTGGAACAAGAAAGGAATTCTTTACTTAAGGAAATTGAGAAGCAGTGGCGTCAGCGAAGTCGAGCAATCTGGATTCAAAGTGGAGATCTAAACACAAAAAAAATTCATATTTTCGCCAGTTTTAGGAGAAATCATAAGTATGTATGGGAGATACAAGATGAAGAGGGACAAGTCTACAATGGTTAGGAAAATATTAAAAAAGCAACTTTAAAACATTTAAAACATTTTTATAATAAACTTGTGGCACTAAATCCTGGTGAGCAAGTTAGAGTGGCTTCTTTGTTTCCAAACATGTTAATTGACTTAGAGGTTGATGCCCTTTATAAACCTGTTGACAAGGAGGAACTGAAGAAAGTTTTGTCAAATTTTAAAGTGGATAAGAGTCCGGGCCCATATGGTTGGACAATGGAGTTCTTTAAGCATCTTTTTGATATCGTTGGAGAGGATCTTCTGGAAATGATTGAAGAGTCTAGAACAAAGGGATTTATTCCATGAGCTTTAAATTCAACATTTATTACTTTAATTCCCAAGGTAAACAAGCCTCTTCATTTTGGATATTATAGACAGATCTCTCTGTGTAATCTTTGTTACAAGATCATTTCAAAGGTATTAGCAAATCAGATTAAACCGATTCTTTCCACATCGCTCTCGGAAGAGCAGTTGGGTTTCTTACAGGGGAGACAGATACAAGATGCCATAGGGATAGTCCATGAATGTATACACAGTATTAAAAAGAAGAATTCAAATTTTTTGGTATTAAAGTTGGACCTACAAAAAGAATATGATTGTGTTAACCCTGTTGCACATGCTACTTCTCCAAATCGGTATGGGCCCAAGTATGACAATTTGGATTATGAGTTGTGTGGTATCTACTTCTTATTCCGTTCTGATTAATGGAGAATCCATTGATTTCTTTAAGGGCGGGAGAGGATTGAGGCAAGGATGCCCCTTATCACCTCTTATTTTTATCTTAGTGATGGAAGGTTTGAGTCTCCTATTGAAAGAAATTCAAAGAGAGGGTAAGTTGACAGGTATTAAAGTTTCTAGATCAATAAAAATATTGCATATTTTATTTGTGGATGATGTGATCATAATGACAGGCGCAACCATGCAAGAGTGGTGGGAGATTGATAAAGTTCTTAAATTCTTCAATTCAACCTCTGGTTTAAAGATAAATGCATCAAAGTCCACTTTCACCAAGCTGGTCTATCGGATCAGGATCTTATTCCTTTCAAATCTTTTTTTCCTTTCATATTTATGGAGTTGGAAGAGGGGTTCAAGTATCTTGGTTTTTTTGTTAAGGGAGGAGCTCAGCGCTCGGAAGACTGGCAATGGTTGATAAAAAATTTGGAGAATAAGACAAATAATTGGTGCTATAGGTGGTTTTCCTTAGGAGGTCGCTTTACCCTTTTGAAAGTAGTGTTATCTAGTCAACCTATTTTTTGGTTGTCCCTGGTAGTTGTCCCTTGTTCTATCTTGAACAATCTAAGGAAACTGATGTACAATTTTCTCTGGAAAAGGAATAGTGACTCCCACCAAATGCACCTGTGCAATTGGGAGCGGATTACCCTTCCTAAGTCATATGGGGGTTGGGGCATTTGCAATATCTATGATTTCAGTAATTCGCTAGCCGCAAACACTCTGTGGAGAGTACTTATGGGAGAGTGCATTTGGCATAGTGTCGTGATCAACAAATATCTTCATCATGCGATTGTGATTAACTGGCTCAGATCATAGTGCTTCAAACAGAGAGGGACATCTAGAATCTGGAGCGGTCTATTAAAAGTTATTTACTTAATTTTACATGGTTTAAGTTGGATTACAGGGACAGGTCAGCTTATTGCACTGGGTAAGGATCGAATATTGGGAATGGGAGATAGCTCTTTTCTTTCTAGTAATCTTCTGACTGTTTTAAATGAAAGAAACATCTCTACTCTTGCACAGGCCAAGAATTTATCAGAAAACCAAACTTTGTCTTCCTATTGGCTGGACAGTAGTGAACTGGGATTAGAGGGCGACTATGCTTTAGAGTGGGATCAATTCAGAAGAGCATTATCAGATTCTGGAGCTCTTATCCAATAATCAAGGGGTAAACTTATGTGGACTGGAGGAGATAATACGGGATCGCCTTCTGTTAAAAACTTCTATTTGAGCATAATCTCTTCTAAAAGGATGTTAAAGGTAGAAAAATGGAGACAATCCATCTAGAAATGGAAAGCACAACTAAAAATTAAATTGTTTATTTGGCTAGCGATGGAGGGTAAAATATTAACTTGGGACTCTTTGCAGAAAAGGGGATGGAATGGACCTGGGCACTGTCCTCTGTGTAAACTTGAAGCAGAGACAATTATACATCTATTCAAATTATGTCCCTTTTCCATTTCAGTCTGGAATTTGATTTCAAAGGAGTTAAAATTCAAAAGGTATTGGTCTGGGAACACTCTATCAAAATGTTAAAAAAAATGGTATTTGGAAAATATTGTCCCCACTCAGATTGTTGCACATATCATTTGGTTCATCTGGCATGAACGAAACAAAGCCCTGTTTAAGGACTCCATTCTGTCTACACAAGCAGTTCTCTATAAGACTTTGGCATTACCTTCTGGATCTTATTCTCATCCAAAGGATAGACCTCCAAGGGACATTCTGATCTCTGATCGCAAGGATTTTTCACTGGCATGGTTTGATGGAGCAGCCAAAGGAGATGGTAGTAGGTGTGGTGCAGGTGGTGTTATAAAAGCTTTGGATGCTTTTGCTTTTAGATGGACTTTAAACTGCAGTAGAGGCACAAACACTAAAGAGGAACTCATGGGAGCTTGGGCTTCACTTGGAATTTAAATTAATCTAGAAGATCAAAATTATCTCTCTATTTTGACAAGTGTAAAGAAAAAAATAAGCATTGCTAAGATAAGAACAAATTCTCATGAGCTCCATAGTGAAATTGGACATTGGTCCATTCCTAAAATATCATGGGATGAAATGGTGTGTCACCTTTGTGACACTAAGAAGGTTGAAGATGAAAAGCACTTTCTCTCAGATTGTCTGGCCTATACCCAAATTAGATCTCAATTTCAAAATTTTGTCCCCCTACCAACCTTCCTAACCTTTTAACTCAACAAAACTATGGTGATCTTGGAAAGCTTCTCTTAATTTTTTTCGAGCATAGAAACAAAATTCTGAAGAATTGCAAGTTGTTGATGTTTTGTAGCTTTGGGAAAGTATTTGTATATGACCCTAGATGTTGGACATGTGGGAATCCTTATTGGCACTTCATTGTACTTTCGTTGGGGTGAAAAAACCCTTGGATTTGAGCTAGGGGCTCTGTGGGTTTGGTGATTGGCTTTGTGGGCTTGTGTTGGGGCTTCACACCCACATAGAAGGTCTAATTTGATGTTGACTTGTGGTGGGGCTTCTAAGTTGACCCTTAAGACTTTTATAAAAGGAGTTGAGGATGATGTGACAATTTATTATGGTTAGGAATGATTGGTGATTTCAGTCCAACATTATTGGTGACCTCAACCTTAGAGTTGCAGCCATGGAGAGGACCTAGTATGTAGTTTTTGCATCTATTTTAGGGAGGAAAAGGAGGGTCAATTATGACCACAGGATAGAGGAGGTTGCAGGAGGAGTAAAGGGGTAGTTGTGAGGGTTGTAGGAGGGTTGGGCTAATAGTTTGAGGCCAGCCACAGGCTTGACGAGCCTACGTGAGGAAAATTGCAGATTGAGGAGGCTATAGGAGGTAGTGGCAGGATGGTACATAGGTGAGTCATGCATGTTGAAGGTGTTTAGGGCTATCGCAGGCCTAGTAAAAGAAATCGAGCTCAACAAGGTAGCAGCAGGTTCCTAGGGGGATATGGCTAGGGTCTGTGTGGTTTGGATAGCAAGGAAAGAGTAGCCACATGTCTGTTGAGGCTGCTATAGGTGGAAAACAAGGTATTGGGGGTGTCTTGGAGGATCATAGATCATCTACAAGTGTGTTGGGAAAGGAGAAAAGGTTGTAGCAAGTATTGGAATAGTTATGGGAACTTTTAGGCAATATTGGGGGCTATTACAGACACCCTAGCAGTAGTGTTGAGGGTTTCCATTAGGGTTGTAACAGCCAAGACAACAATATACCTTGAGACAGGTACAACAAATTTTCAACAACCCTTGAGGGTGGTTTTTTGACAGCAAGAAGGGATGGAAGGACTCAGCCAATATTGAGCAAGGATTTGCAGAGGCAGTGGAGGGTTTGATGGGGCAAGGGATGCCCTAACCCTCATCCTTAGGACAACAACATTGACACGAAAATCAAGGAGGGTTTTGGTAGTGTCTTGTAAGTGATTTTTGGTATTTTACCTTATGAAAAATTGGATCATTGTCCCTAGTACGAGATCCCGTGTGTTCTAGTTTTAAGAATAATGTTTTAAGGCTTGAAATTCATGTGTACTTGTGTATGATCTAATTTCTCATTTTATCTTTCGTTGTGCTAAGGTGTTAGGCATCTCAGTGTGTTTATGTTTACAGTTGAAATTGTGTTAATTTGTTGTAACAAATAAGCATGTTACTTAATTAGTAGACAGAATATTTATGAATTGTATAATTGATTGATAAATGAATAATAGATGATGATACAATCACCCTCATGGCAGTTTACTTATAGCATTGACTAGTCACGAGGTGAAGAGGTATGTGCATCTTGATCTTTAAATTTATTTATTTAAATTATTATTATTGTTATTATTATTATGTATTTATATTCATAACATGCCATCCCCCTTAATATTTTGCTATGTCCTCAAAGCAAGGGTAAAATAAGATTCTCTCTAGTTGAGCATGTTTCTGTAGTGAAATGAAGTTTTTTTTTTGTTTTTTTTTGTGTTGGTGGTAATTGATTTTTCTTGAGAGTGGACCCTTCTACAACATATAGTTTATAGTGTTGACCTTTATAATTAAATTCCATGAATTGTTCTTCAAGGTTTGTGGCATAACTCCCCAACTGTATCAACCATTTTGGACCTAGCACCATATCCATTCCTTTGAGCGGTAGAGCATAGAATCGTATTTGTAGTTTAGTTATTGTATTTGAACTGAGATTTTATGGAATTTTCCAACTTCTTTGACCCTTTGTCTATTAGAAACCTTAACGATGAGGTCCCCGTTGTGGTAGATGAAACAGTTCATTTTTTTTGCGACATCAATGTCTATACAGTTATGAGTACTTCCAGAATCTACGAGTATTGTTATATTTCTATATTTTATGACCCTATTAAGCTTTAGGTCCTAGGTTGTGGTTTTCATGTCAATGTTGCCAATGGAACTATACATTTTCTTTCTTCTTTTCTTGGAGATTGGCTCTTATCCTTTATGAGATGTGGTGGAATATATTTTGCAATCGGTTGGTGTACTTGGTTTTTTGGAGTAATTTTCTCTCCTTGAAGTTTTTTTTCTTCATTTAGATTTTTTTGGACACATGAGATTGAAGCTAGTGATGCTTTTTGCAGTATTTCATCATGGTCAAAATATGTGTTGTAGGCTATAGTGATTTCATCCTCTGTTTTGGGGACTTCTATTTGCTTTCTATTCACTATCATAAAGTAGTGTAATGACTTATACTCACATATGTGCCCTGGTGTCCAATTTTCCCCACACTTAAGACAATTGTTTTTATTCTTGTTCTCTATCTCTATGTCACCACTGGATGTATTTGATTCCTTCTCTGTTTTGCAAGTATATAATTTTTTATTTATGCCCTGAAAACCATTGTCTCCACAATATCTACATTTGTTCACCCATTTCTTATGAGGGTTAGACTTGTCTGTAGAGTACTTATTTGGTTTTTCATTGGAATATATGTTTGATGCTTCTAGACCTACACATATGGCTTATTGAACTTGTCTTTAAGTTCAATTAGTTTCGTCGCATGTCTAGCATTTTCAATAGATTTAGGATTCCATAGTTTTATTTCGCTATGGATATAATCTTTCAACCCATGGATATACATTTTTAGCAATTGTTCATCAGTGAATCCACTTTTCCTTGTTGCCAGCACCTCCCATTAGTGTGTATAGTCATTCACACTTACTTTCTATTTAAGATGCACAAACTTGTTATATAGGTCACCGTCTTCTTCATCATGGAACCTTTTTAGTAGGGAAACTGTGAAGTTTTGCCAATGGAAGGAACGAACGTCAATTTTCCTGGACCACCATAGGTACCGGTCATAAGCTTCTCCTTCTAAATTATTGGAGGAAGTCATTACTTTTTCTCGTTCTCCTAGCAGGGGGTTTGATTCAAAAATAACGTCCATTATGTTGATCCATACAACGCCCCCTCTATGGTCCTTGTCGTCATATTTTAGTAACTCCTTTTTAAATTTATGGTAATCTCTATCTTGAAATTTGTGTTTATTTTATGAAAAACATTTCTCTAGTATTCCCGAGTGTCCTTGATTCTCTAAATTTTGTGATCTTGTACTTTCGGGTGGTCTTCAAAAGGCTAAGGGTTTTGCGCATAATGTGTTCATTCGTTTAGTTAATTGATCAATTCTCGCGATATGAACACATTAAGCATCCTTGTACTTTCGTCCATGTCGTTACCCCTCATTCTTAAATAACTATTCCATCGCTCCTTCGACATGTTTATTAACGTGTCAATTATGTCTTCTTTTTGTAATAATTTATCGATTTTTTCCAATAGTGTTTTTGTATTTCACTGAATTCCTCCTGACTCTTTTCAACTTTATCGAGACGATATTTAATGTTGTTGATTTTGCTTTTATGACGGTTCTTTTTCCTACTTCCTTCCATATTTTTATTTTAAAATTATATGTGTGTGTGTGTGTGTGTATTTTTAATTAATAAGTTGACCTTTTTTTTAAGGTGGAAAACTTAAAATGTTAAAAGTGATTGGGGGGTCGTGACTTATAAAAACGACAGTTGAGTACAATACAGACGTACGGTCATGTATGTACGGAAACCGATAAGTGGCGGATGGATTTGGTACAGTCTGCAAAAATTACGAATGGCAAAAAGTACAGAATGATCAATGAATAGTTTGGCGGAATTTGCAGCTGGCAGAGTTGGTGTATGGTAGATTAATCACAGCGGACAGGTATGGATGTGATAGCAGGTCGTATGGCAACGAAAGCGTACGGACTGTGCTAGACGGTGAATAGAGGTGACTCTGAATTTGTATGGATAACCCGCGATTTCCAAGGATATGCTCTAATACCACTGTAACAAATAAGCTTGTTATTAATTAGTAGAGAGAATATCATAATATTTCTGAATCGTATAATTGATTGATAAATGAATAATATATGATGATACAATCACCCTCATGGTGGATTACTTATAGCATTGACTGGTCACGAGGTGAAGAGGTACGTGCCTCTTGATATTTCATTTATTTATTTAAATTATTATTGTTATTATTATTATGTATTTATATTTGTAACATTTGTGTATTCTTAATAACATAGACCAAACTTGAGGTGCATGTGCACCAAGTCTAGGTGCACTACAAAATCTAACACAAGTAATCCGTTACTCTCTTAAGGTCTAATAAACCAAATCGATCTTAGTAGATGTCAATCATCATCATCATCTATATAACTAATTTTAAAAATATATATCATAATTATTAACAAATTATTAATATATTAATTTACCAATTATTATTAAGTAGTATAACTAACTTTAACACCTTCTATCTATCTATCAATCATTCATTCATTCATATATAAAAGTGACATCATTGACATATATAATAACTAATTATTAACATGCTAAACTGTCAATTATTATTAATAATATAAAATAAAATAATGTGAACCACTTTTGATAGGGTCATTATTAATATATATAATAATTAACTATTAATATATTAAAATTTTTACTATTTTTACTTAATATAAAATACACTAATTTAAAATCTTTATATTATCAGAATTTACATAATATTATTTTTAACCTATTATATTTTATTTTTAACTTTATCAAAATAAAAAATATTCAAATATATATGTAAAAAAATTGAACTCAATATATCATGTAAATGCCACATACCTTTAAAAATCACTGGACCATGTATAAGTGCTCCATACCTTGAAAAATAATGGACCAAGTATAAGTGTCACATACCTTGAAAAATAGGTGGACCAAAGTAAATGAAGATACCTTGAAAAATTCCAATGACAGGATCGAAGGTTCGGCTCTGAAATGACAGAAGAAGGTGGCGGTACATGTTCATGGATCAAATCACAGGTTTAATGACAGGTAGATAATGACTTGATCTGTCGGATCGAAGGTTTCAACAGATTTTAGATAAAGTTTGGTCCATCATTGTGGTTCTTTCGTTTCGTTTCGTTTATGGAGAATGATGTGGGGCCCATATAACTCAACTTGTATAGCCATTATACGGAGAATGATGTGGGGTCCATATGAGGTGTTTCCATTAATTGGAAAACATCTCATATGGAATGTAGGAAATGGAAAGCAAGTCAAAATAGGGGAAGATCAATGGGTTAGATCAGGGGAAGGTTTTTAATTTCTTGGAAATATGATAAATTTTCTTCACGATAATGGAATCTCCGCCTTAAGCAATGCTTTTATGGAAAATTTGGATAGAGAAAGTTGAACTGAGTGGAAAATTACAGGTATGCTAGAAATGGAAGGGGATAGTGCTGATATTTGGGGGGACTATGTTGCTTTTCTAAAATCAAATTTTATTTTGCTAAGGGATGATGAAGAAGACTCTTTATATTAGACTCACAATGACAAAAGAAGATTGTACACCGCAAAGTTGGGATATCAATTGTTGGCAGAAGAAGAATTTACACAAGAAAAGAAATGGTGGCAGAAGTTTATATGGGGTCAGAAGGCCCCCATCAAATAAAAAAGTATTCTCTGGATGGCGATGGAAAACAAGATTCTAACATGGGACAATGGCATAAAAAGAGGGTGGTGTGGCCCAAACTCGTGTTCCCTCTATAAATCAAACTTATAACTGATACAACATTTGTTTATAGAATGTCATTATGTTGCTCAAGTATGGTTCGAGGTTGAAAAGGAACTAAAACTACAGGGGATGCACCCATGTGAAGATCTAGAAAGGCGGGTAAAGAGGTGAAAGGAGGATTCTAAATTAAAATCTCATATTTCAATTCCTTTTTCCTTTATTTATTTCTTGTGGTGGGCTAGAAACAATGTTATCTTCCAAAACTCTCATATTCCCTATGAGGTGGTAGCAGGGTTGACAGTCAAGTTAGTTGGAGAGTATAAATCTGATCCTAAATGTAAGAAGATAAGACAACCATCTATGCCTCAGATAGTTGAATGGATACCCTAGGGCTTCTTTGACGGGGCCAGTCAGGGCCATCCCCCCCCCTTTGCGGTGCAAGCACTCCATTGTACATATTCAAGTCCCATTTTTACACAATGCGATATGTACCTGGAACAGGATCAAATAATAAGGCAGACCTTGTGACCCTCTGGGCTTTACTGTTCCACGCAGATATGTTGCAGCTATGCAAATTACAGGTTTTTGCTAATTCGCAATTAGTGGTGGATTGGATCAATGGAAAGGCTTCTTTTCAGGTGAGATGACTTCATCCCATAATGAGACAAGTTCGAGAGTTAATCGACAAATCAAAATGGTTCTCATGCAGACATATTCTACAAGAAATCAATGAAGATGCAAACAAACTATCAAAAGATGTGGTAACCTTAGAGGTCGAAACTTTTATTCTCCAAGAGTTTTCTAAAAACCAGATGATAATGGAAATGAACTTTAAACTCTAAAAGTAAGATATTTTTTGAGATTTTAATATGAAATTGATAATGCAATTATCAAGTAAAAATTTTAATATGAAATAAGAAAAAAAAGGATTGGAAGGGATATCTCATGAAAAGGTGAACTATAAGTGAAAGATATTCTATTTTTTTTGGACGAAAATATGTATATTCTTAATGATATGAAATATAAAGTTTTTTTGTTCTCTAGAAAAAACAAACTCTCCTTTAATTGAATGATGCATGCCTTTAGTTGAATGATGCATGTTTGCATCAACATCACATTAATTCTTTGTTTGTATAAATAATGTTCTAACATTGACATTTACTTATCAAAAATGAGTTCTGCCATGAAATTAGTATATGCTTTTTTGGTTGTGGAGATAAAAAATAGCTTGTGTGTTAAAAAGTTATTTAATGTTCTAATATTGACATTCACTTATCAAAAACGAGTTTTTCCATTAAATTAGTATATGCTTTTTGGTTGTGGAGAAAAAAATACCTTGTATGTAAAAAAGTTATTTATTTTAATAATTTAGTATAGTTTAAAGTTATTTAATTTAGTATAGTTTTTGGTTCTAGGAAAACAATACTAAAAGTTAAATTGAAATACATGTGAACCTTCCATAAAAACAAGACTTTTTAAGGCCCACTTAGTGGAAATGACAAATAATTGAATCAACACTAAAGGAAATTGTAAATACACAATTGAGAAGGGTCCACATCGATCATTTATGTGGACAAATCATTTCCATTCCACTATTATTGTATAATCAACAATAGTCTTTATGCATTCATCGTTTTTGGGGACATAATGGAATTCAATAGGCAAAAATGTTGCTAGTGACTATGAAGCACCTTCTTAGATGGTGAATTTTTTATTTATATTAATATTTAATTAAAATAATAATAATTTGATTTAGATTTTATATAATTAAATTAATATTTAAATGACGATCATCGATTAAATATTTGATTTCATATAATTGATTTGTATTGTATTCCACAATATTTGATTTCATATAATTGATTTGTATCGTATTCCACATTATAAACCCTCCATAAAATATTGAACTTATAATGATAAAGAAATAGCAAATATAAAAGAACATAAAAGACTATTTTGTAATAAAATAATGAATGAGTTATGTCCTAATAATGAATGAATGAGCTATATCCTACGTTTAAATAAAATACTTAGAATTTAAATATGTTTATATCCCTTTCAAAATAAACAATACTACCGTACTTCAAATGGATTCAATATTATTTGAATAAATACAAGGTGACTTCCTTGAATGGGTAGGAGTAAAATTCCATTCTTAATCATTTATGTGGGGCTTACATCTAAACTTTGATTATAGCAAGAGAATATATTAATTATGTCATTCAGATGTAGATGATTCATCAAGGGAATATTAAAAGGAACTAAAATTATTGTTGAAAAGTTGTAAGGTTAAAGTTAATTTAATGCTTTATAAGTTTAAGAATGGATCACTATTGATAATTTTTGTTTTTATTAATATAAGGAGTTATAAACTTCAATTTTATATTAATGTCATAAAAATGAATTTTGATGTTTAATTTTTGTTGACTATGAAATTATTTGTAGTAATATGAAGAGTTCAATTTTATATTAATGTCATTAAAATTCATTTTTATGTTTAATTTTTGTTTACTATGAAAATGAAAATGAGGTGTTATTATTGCCTGGAGTTCAAGTCTCTTTATGGTTTATTTATGCTTATATAATTGTATAATGAGGTGTTATTATTGCCTTGGGTTCAATTCTCTTTAATGATTTATTCATGCTTATATAATTGAAATATGGTATGAGTCTTTGCAATTCTTTACGAATAGATATTTCTCACTCAAAACTTTTTAGTTAAAAAATTCCTAATCTAATTAAATGTAATAAACTGACTACACCAATTTTCATACTCTCTAATTGCAAAAAGGAAGACTAAAAAATTATTTAAATCTTGCATCGACGTCTCCTCACACATTAACAATAGATTTATCAATACATCATATAATCAGCTCCACATTATATCATAAATAGTAATTTTATTATAAAATGAAAATTTTAATATGCCATAACCATTACACTTAGTTAGCACGAGTCGATAATTTGTTAATTCTTAATTTATTACACACAAAATATTTTCAATAAACATAAATTTATACTAATATGTATATGTGTATGTTTATATATAAATATTTTTTTAAGGAAAAATTGCAAAGAAATCTAAGAAAAGCTTTGCCATATTTGTGGATGGCATTACTAATAAATTTATTGGTGCAAATTAGTGCCCTAATTTAGGGAGATTCAAACCAAGCACATGTTGGCATAAAATAAGGGAAATGTCTAACAACATCAACGACAACAGATTGAGCTGACCCCTTGGGGATATGTTAATTAATGCTTTATCGTAACTTTCAATCGAAGAAGTAATAAGGGGATCAAAAAGAAATTAAGATGCAAGTTTTTCGGTGCTTGAAAAATCTTGAGTTGAAATGAACTTACTTCAGTGTATGTGTATATATATTCATTAATGCTTGGTGTTGGAGATATTACACACACCTAGGATTTTATTTTTATTTTATTTTCCTAAGTTTATTTGTCTATGTTGAGGGTCCCTTAGTTTGAGATATTCTCCCCTGATTGAGAATATTCTCCCCTAGACAAGGGTGCCACATACCCTCTAGTCAATTCTCAGTTATTGTTCAGTTATACTAGTTGAGTGAAGTGTTGCATGTCAACATTGGTTTTATCACCAAGTGTTGAATGCTAACCTTGAGATCATCACCAATAATGTGCACTTGCATTGGGATCATCACCAGTAAGGAGCATTCCAAATGTCTGAGTGATCTTCTCCTCATTTCACTCTAGTTTGACTAGTTAACTGATGATCGCATGGCCAATTAACTAGGACTAGGTGAGAACTCACTCCAGTGATTGTCAGTGTGTCTCATATCTCTCTAGAACACTCCTAATGTTCATTAGTTAACTATTATGGTGTGTTAGTTGTGTGAGATATAGTATATCACTTGTATTGTATCATTTCTCTCATTTGGTTAATAGAAATTCTTTCATTATTTCCTCCATTTTTTTTCTTCTCTTCGCACCATTTACAAGTTGTGTACGTTTGATTGTTAGCTAGATCTTATGTGCATGTATATCATAAAATCTACATGGTATCAGATCCCACGGGCCGCTAGCAAGGATCGTCACCAACACTCTTTTGTAGGTACAAAAGACGGAACAAAGCAACATGAAAGATGGAATTTCCCACATCTTCCATTCTAACGCCATATAACTATTTCGAATGGAAGACAAGAATTATACTCCATCTCAGGGGTAAAGGCTTGTACCGGATATTCATGGTCACAGAATCATAACCCACCTCAACATTGGAAAAATCCAAGTACCTAAATTGCATGGGCGAGGCTCACAGTCTCCTGTGCATGACTATTTCTTCCGACCTATGCTTTCACATTGATGCATGCAAGACACCAAATGAGATCTAGACCACCTTGGAAGGACTCTTTGGCAAGAAGGATGAAATGAGGTGCCATTTGCTCCAAGTAGAACTAAACTCCTTGGATTCGAAGAACTTTAACAATCTCCAAGATTTCTTCACCAAATTTAAATCTCTCCTCTATGAATTGAAAGATTGTGGTAATCACAAATCCAAACATGAAAAAAAAACTAGTTATTGTTATCATGGAAAAACTTTGACCGGAATTTAGTGTATTTGTATCCACATTTCATTCTACCAGATTCACCGCAGGAGCAAGCTGGACCATGCCTTCATTGTCACTGTTTATTGAGGCTTTGACACATGAGTAGGATAAGCTCGTTCATAGGGGAATAATCAAGGGCTCAAAGGCACATGTAGTTGTTGTGCATGATGACAGTAGCTCTCAAAATCTTAAATCCAAAAGGAAAGGCAAAGAAAAGGCGCATGCAGATCCAAAGAAGGAAGTGTACTCCAAACCCTTCAATGATTCTTCTGGTTCCAAAGGTGGAAAAAAAAAGCAAGGGAAGAAGTGTGGTTACTGCAATCGTAGGAACCATCCAGAATCATCCTGCATGAAGAAGCAAATTTATCAGATGGCTCAATTATTTAGAAAAAGATGTCAAGGACTTCATTCTTGAAGTTGCCAAGAAGAATTCAGAATATCAAGCCCCTAAGAAAGGAAATCATCATGCATAAGTTGTTGTACATTCTTCTCCTGACACTCGGATTGTAGATTCAGGTGCTTCACATCATATGGAAAACACAAAGGATATTATATCTTCTATAACTGCATGCACGATGTTATCACCAATTATTGTCTCAGGAAAAAGAGTATCCAGGTCCGCGACCTGCACAAGAAGCACCCAACACAATACTCAGAAAATTTCCATTTTCGGGCTTAAAATGCAAGAGTGTGACACACACAAAAACTTTAACTGTCTTTCGAGAAAATTTCCATTTCAGACCCACAAAATGCAAGTAGGCCCGAGCGGTTGATTCTTGGCTAGGATTTGGCATCGAGGAAAGATCAGCGGTCATCGGGTGCTTGGGGCCATCAAGTTGCCCAAGATTTAGTGCAAATAACACCCTGTTGATTTAATGCAGGTGTCCGATCACAATGGAATGATGTGACTAATCGGTGTTCGAGAGTCAGCATTTTAGGGATGAAATGAGTTGGGAGGCCGGGTTACTCCCTTGGTTTCAAACCCCAAAGCAGCCAATGGAAGCCTAGGAGACTGTGGGGTCCATGGGGTCATATTGAAAGGATGGGGCCTTTCAAGATAATCATAGTGAAAGCGTTGAAGTATTACGAGCTGTCCCGTCCAGGGACCTTGCGTGGTAGTTAAACTTCAGGTGAGGTTTATTCTCGGTTCAAAGACAATTAAGCTCCTCCGGCGCATTTGAAACCCGAAGTGTGAAATGCGGCGCCTTGAATCATTGAGCGATGGTCATGGTGAAACCCTGAAAATTCGAGCTAAAGAACGAGGACGGATTAGTTAGGTTATTGAGTGATGAGTGATCATGGCCATTCGATGAAAAGAAAGTTGGGTCGTCGATCTCAAGGAGACAGGTGGCAATCTTTGGAGTACTTCAGAACACGGGTGCTAAGTATGGCCAGTTGGCTGACGGATTTCGTAGCTGATTAGCGGTGAGTTTGATTACGGACTCCCCTTGTCATTTCTACCTTTAATGGAAGTGCGGAATGGCTAAAACTGAAGCAGATCTAAGCGATTGGATTTGAAGGCAGATCTTGGTGAGAGTTCCATTAGGATTTACCCAGCCGTTCGCCCTTTAATGAAGTTCGGTACAAGTTGGCGGCCAGATTGGAGTGCCTAGATCTACGACCAAGGATTAATTATGGACCCCCGCGCATTTCTTCTTACCCAGCGAGGGGTCCTGAATGAGGCGTTACTGCGCAAGTTTGAACGACTACGATTGGAGTGCCTAGATCTACGACCAAGGATTAATTATGGACCCCCCTTGCCATTCTTCTTTTAACGAGGGGGGGGGGGTCCTGAATGAGGCGGTTTTGATAGTGGTCTCCCTCTTGTGTTGTCAAACCCTCTCCCAATTAAAACCACTTGCCTCCCCCCGCTTACCGTCGTCGCCTCCCGGTGACAAGTGTCCCCCATTCTTCCACTCTCATTTCCCTGTCACCTCTCCCACTTCCCTCCTACCTCTTATCCTTCGACACCTGTACCTCCTTTCTCCACGCCACTTTCACCCGTGTCGTGTCCCCTCTCCCTGACCAGTCGCATTGTGGCCTCCTCGTCACCTTCCCGAGGCACATCACTTCATCGTCTGGCGTCACAACCCCCCTTCTCTCCACCTCCTGGCTCTCACACCTCAAATCCCATGAGTTCTACCACGTCCGTCCACATGGCCCCTCCCAGCTCATCATCCTCTCACCTCCTGCCATGTGCCTCTCTCTCCCAGTCACCTCCACCTATATGGTTGTCCCTACTTTCCCTCCGCCTTCCATGCTTTCACTTCACCTCAGCACACCTTCTGCCATCCATTGTCCCCTGCCTTCGTATCACTTCCACATGAGCGCTCCCCCATCTCACCTTCACAGTGTTGGCGCCTTCGCCCTCCTCCCCAGATCCCCGTCCAAGACCGCCATCTGGGTTCCCCCCGCAGCAGTCTAATGAATCAGAAGTAGCTAAAGGGAGACCGCCACATCCTGCAGGTGCAGATATGACCAAGCCTTACCCGATCCCAAGAAAGCAATTAATGTAAATATGGAAGGTGGGTGAGACATCGTCTCCTCCCATAAATGGAAGGTCAGAAAGGGACAAAGCATAGAAGGTGACTGTCAGTCCAGTTTGACAAAGACTACGTCTGACAAGCGACTGCATGGGCAGTCTGCCCAACGTCTGCATGTGCAGTCTGGTCGAAGTGACCTACGCGTCGTGCCATGGAAACCCGAGCAAGTTCCTGTTACGAAATTTTTGAGTATATGTAGGCATTTTTGGCCATTTTGTAAGGCATCAATGGTAGAGCTAAGCTCTCGCCTGTAAAGTTTTGATGAAGCATTAGTTTTCTTGGTTATGTATTTGTATGTGAAGCTTCTTGTTTAATGAAAGTCAGCTTCTTTTCACCTCTTTGTAAATTTTTGTGTTAGAACACTCGGAATTGGAGTATCCAGTCGAGGATTGTGATGACGCTATGATGGTCAAATTGTAGTGGTGTCGTGATTTGTTCTAAATCAGTTTCCTGTGTATTTTTCTCCCTCTTACCCTGAGTAGCTCATTGGAAGATTCAAGCAAGTTGTTACAGTAGCACCATGATGTAGGCTTGATCACTGTGTTACTGTAACTGTGTCATCCTGGCACATTTCAGTGTTTTTTTCTTTCTTCTACGGGCTGTTGGAAGCTTGATGCCTACAACAAACCTTTGCAGTTTCTCTCCGAAGTATTCCTCCTACTCACCCTTATTACAACTTACTGATTGAATTTATATTAAGACCTCAGTTGTCGATGCATAGCCTAGTCCAGGGTTCTGAGTTAAAGCAATATTTTTCTGAGTTTACTTCCATTTGTGATCAAAATCTAGACTAGGGGTCAAATTTTAGCTCAAAAATAAAAGTTCTCGGAATTGTCTCAAAATGAACGAGAGTATAGCCCTCTTCATCATGAACCCAATGCAACTCGTTTCGTCTCAAACGGACATCGGGAGCGAGAGATATCGCGATCTGTCTGAATTGTCAAACAGGGAAAAAAATGGATGCTGACTGTGCAGTGCGTACAATCCGTACATGATGATGTGGCAGAGTCCGTACGCTGACATGGCTTGATCGTACATGCTGATGTGGCAGAGGTGACATGGCAGTTTCATATTGGCTGTGAATTGAGCGAATCATTTGTCGACACGTGGCATGGTTTTGGCAAATGGTAAGGTGCCACGTGGCCCAGTCATGGGCTGCCACGTGGCACCCCTTTATTGGCTTTTGGTTTGTTATATAAAATGTATTGGAGTTCATGGGGCTCGACCCCCGGACCTCCCCTCCACATAGCGCTTTCACAAAGTCCACCCAACCAACATACCACCGTTTATTGCTTGTTATATATATGAATATATATATATATTTAAGTTTGGTGTATGTCGCATTTGGCGAGGGCTCGGGCCGGAGCTTAGCCCTAGCCCGTGGTCATGTTGTTTGCCATGTGACCATGTCTATTTGCGCACTCCTTTACATATGACCACCAATTTATACATGGAGCGCGGGGTTTGGAAAACAAAGCCCTTTTACATTTGCGCGAGGTCATATGACCCTAATGTGCCCAAGTGCTTGGCGGTTAGGGGCTGGAGGCGCCCTAACCGTCCTACAGTTTGCATATTTATTCAGTTGTGCGCGGGTGCTGGGTTTTTACGCTATATATTGCGTGTGTGCCAGGTTCATTCAACAAGGGTGTGTTTTGTAGATGCAGAGACAACAAGCTTGAAGGAGGAAAATGGCAGGAGGCCTATCTTCTTCATCTTTTGGCCGATTGAGGTGCCGTAAAAGCCTAGCTAGGGGTTTTTGGACGTCCTAAATCCATTGGCACTATTATCAAGGCCATTTGAAGACTTATTTTGCAGGTTTTTATCCATTGAAGTTTCAGCAAGCTCCAAGGAGCTTGAAGCCCTCATTGATTGAGGACATGTTTTGGTGAGCCTATGTTTGTTTTCTGTAATTGAATAATCATTTTTGGCTAATTGATATGCTCTGAACACATTGGGACAGGTTTCAGAGGCTTTTGAGGACTTTTACAGGTGTTTTTGCCAAATAGAAGCTCAGTGAAGCTTATGGCCACATGTAGAAGAGGTCATGCCCGGATGAGCCATGATCCGTTTTCAGAGTTTTATGAGTCATTTTTGGGGTTTTTATGTGTTCTGATCCCAATGGTATAGTTTGTTTTTCCATTGGAGTTGAGCAGCAGCTTGTAAAATAACTTTTGACAAATTAATCCCAGAGAGCCAAGTCCATTGATGGAGACTCAAGGAGATGTAGCCCGGAGGGGGGTGAACTCCTTTATCATGTTGTGATTGTTCCGAGTTTGATGGTTTATTTGCTGCAAGTTATATTTGTTGTGTATTTATTTAAAGCACATATTTAACCATTTAAAAGAACATATCCTCACACATGAACATTTACAAGAAGATACATAAATTTGGCACATAAACTATCTTGCATATTTTAACACATGAAGCAAGGTCCTGTAAAGTTTATT
>SNQJ01S0095834.1:3010-14062 GCA_010110895.2 Picea sitchensis
TGCAGTTGAAACATCACAAGGCTATGTGGTGTAATGGTTGTAAATTTCGTATCAAAATGTTGGATGATAAGATGAAAACCTCGGATTGTGGGATAACTGCAGTGTTTAAGGTCACCAACATTTCCTCTAGAAGTGACAGAAATTCGGAAGAAGCTGAGAATTGTTGGCATTTTTTACAGGTAGTGTATGCTTGTCATTGATGGCAAGTACAGTAGTAATAATGATTTGGGTACAGGAAGGATGTGCCAGGTGGGCACTAGAAGTCTTTTACCAAGACGATGCAGAACTGGCTTGACTAGCTGAGAGTATGCAAATGTATGTTGTTCATTTGATGGCAAACAAGAAGGCAAGGAAGACCAGCAACGCAACGATGATCGAATAGCAAGATCGAAGTTTTGGTCAAACTTCATTTCGAAGTTTTTTTACTACCGGTATTTTGGATACCGGGAGTTGGAGATGTCAAGAACTCCCACTACAGGAGTCCCGAAGTGTCGAAAAGCGAAACTCCGAAATTCTAGAAGTAGGCACATCATACCAGGATTTCGGATACCGAGAGATGGAGAAGTTAGAGACTCTCAACATCAGGAGTCCCGAAGTGCTGAAAAGAAAAATGCCAAAATTCCAGAAGCAGGCACATCATACCGGGATTTCGGATACCGGGAGATGGAGAAGTCAGAGACTCTCAACATCGGGAGTCCCGAAGTGCCGAAATAGGAAATCGTGAAACAGACACATCAAAAAACCACATCAGTAAACCACATCAGCTAAGGACACGTGGCACAATCAGGCAATGACAAGTGTCAAGCTAATTCAACATTTTGGGCACATGTAAGTCATGATTCAGAGTGACATGTGGCAGCTATTGAACATGTGTCAATCCACGTATGACGTCAGCAGGTTTACATAACATCAGAACTTTCTATTTTGGGGTTTTTCAAAGCAAGTAAAAAATCCACCATCACGATGTCCCGAACTCCGAAATGACGAAAGGGACCATTGTGAGTCTCGAAAAACTTGAAGGGAAAAATGCTGAAATCCTGTCAACCGTCCATCTCAGTGGGTTATGTGAACCATCCGATCACTTCAGAGATTTTATGATCATGAATTTGATAGTGTTGGAGTCATGATGAATCGAAAGGGAAAAACGCCGAAATCGTGAAACTTGAAGTCGCGAAATGATAAAGACTCCATACCGGAGTTTCGAAGATCGGGAGTTGGAGGAGTCAAGAGTGAAGACTCTTCATCTCAGGAGTCTCGAAATCGTGAAACAGGAAGTCGCGAAATGTCGATTCACCGAAAAGAGAAACTTAGGAGTATGAACCATTGATCCGACTCCATTTTGGAGTTTTAGATACCGGAACTTGGAGGTGTCAAAAACACTTCACCATAGAAATGCCAAAATTCTGAAATGCGAAATTGCAATATATAGTTTCGAACTAGCCGATGGTCACCATCTGTGGTCCCGTGGGGTAAGGAGCTAGTACAGACAAGCTCCTTTTCGGAGTTTCGGAGATAGAGACATGGAGTGTCGAGACACTTGGCCTCAAGAATTCCAAAATGCGGAAATGTGAAATAAAGGAAAGCCTAATGAAAATCATCCAACGGTGCAGATGAAACTAAAGGAGATCGGAGGGCTGCAGTTGCACGACATAGTGAAACTGTCAGAAACCAGTGATGAGTTCTACCAGAGGACTCAAAGACATTTCTAGGTGATTGACAGAGGAGGTGAAGAGTCTCAAGGGATCAACCAGTAGAACAAAGATTGTTCCTAAAGGCGATTGACAACTGGATGTGCATTGGAGCCTGTAACTGCAACAGAGAGGGTGAGCTCTACTGTAACAAAAAAGACTAAGAGTCTTGAATTTCAGAGAAGTTGAGGAATCTCAGCATAACACCCAGTGATGCTGAACGCATGGGAAAAACTGCCAATGAATCTGAAGAGTCGCGATGATGAAGGAGCATAGCACTTGAGATGTGGAGAAATTTGGCGCGGTGTGAGCATGCAGAGGAAGGAAAATATTCCATGCACAAGGGGCATAAAGACTACAAGTATGAATAACAAAGAAGAGATCGGGTCATTGTTGTCGTTGTGGAAAGGGATATTGTGGTGGCTGTTGATGTTGAGAGTGAATCAAGCATGAGGAAGGAGGAGAGTGCAGCAGCTGAAATGCATAGAAGAGGAATTATGCATTGAGTGGACATTGCGCACAGAGCATAAAGAGAAGAATAACAGGAAGAAGACAGAACAAGGAAATGCAACAGAATAGTGATACGTCCGGTAAGCCATCGTTGAATATAATATCACTGTAATAAGGTTCAATAACAAATATTTTTATAATTTAGTGTGGTTGGGAGGTTCTAGGGAGGATTGATGTCCTTAGAGGTTCAAGTGGGTGCTTGAGCATAGGGAGTTGTAGCTTCCTTCTAGTTGGTGCTAGAGAAACCAGGGAGTTGGTGATAGAAAATCCAGGGAGTTGGTGCTTCCTTCTAGTGGGTGCTAGAGAAAATAGAGAGTTGGTTCTCTCAGCAAGTTGCAACTTGCAAAAATAGAGGTTGTAGCCTCACAATGAGTTGGTTCTCATATGTATGATAATGTAAATAATGTAGATAATACTTATCATATAAAGAAGAAGAGGTTTTTATCCTGTATGGGTTTCCTTGGGAAATATATGTCTCTGTGTTTCTCATATATGTGACTGATACTGAATGTGCCATTGTTTATCTCCCTGCATTATTGTGATCATCATTGAGTTCCTTGTAAAGATTTTAAAAGAAGCATAATTGTTTAAGCACGGTGACAACTGATTCACCCCCCCTCTCAGTTGTCCAACAATTCGTATCAGAGCGGGCCCCTTTCATCTAAGGATAGATCCTAGAGCTTAAACATGTGAAGCCATGAAGGAACTTCAACCAACAAAGCTCCTATGTTCAATGGAACAAACTTTGCCTTTTAGAAAGTCACAATGAGAACCTACATAATGGCCTTAGGTGCAGATGTCTGGGATGTGGTAGATACTAGTTATGTAAAGCCAGTTGTATTAGATAATAAGGATGACAAGCTAGAATTTAGCTTCAACACTAAGGCTATGAATGCTATCTTGAGTGGGCTTACAGAAGCAGAATTCATAAAAGTTATGCACCTAGAAATTGCCAAAGAAAAGTGGGATAAGCTCATTATCAGTTATGAAGGTAATGAGAAGGTAAAGGACTCCAAACTTCAAACCTACAGAGTTCAGTTTGAATGGATGAAGATGAATGATGATGAAACTATTGGAAAATACTTTCTAAGAGTTGAAGAAATGGTAAATGCAATGAAGGCACTTGGTGAACAAATAAATGAACCTTCGTTAGTTAAGAGGATTTTGAGATCTCTCCCAGATAGGTTCAACCCAAAGGTTTCTGCTATAGAAGAACTTAATGATCTAAAAACCTTGGACTTTGATCAAATTCTAGGAACATTGACTGCATATGAAATGAGAATAGCTAAAGATAAACCCACCTCCAAAGAATCATCATTCAAGGCAGAAAAGAATGAGGATTTAGAGCCTGATGAAATAGAAGCAAAATTTGTGAAGAGACTGAAGAAGGGATCTGGAAAATACAAAGGAAAACTTCCTTTCAAATGTTTCAACTGTGGAAGGATAGGTCATTTTGCAAATAATTGTCCCCACAAAAGAAAGGATCATACATGTGATGACAAGGAGAAGCACAACCACATAAATTTCTTTAAAGAAAATAACCTTAATAAGAAAATTCTTTGCGTAAACAATGATGATGATCCTTCAGATGATGAAGACAATGAATCCTCTATTGAAGATAAATTAAATGAATTCATTCTTATGGCCAAAGAGGATTATGATAATCACAGCACATGAAGTGATATGGATGAAGAAGAAACCGTGGTTGACATGGAAGGAGAATTGATCAGTGCATTGGAAGAGATTGACATACTGAGAATTAAGAATAGAAAGAAAAGACAATTACTGATACAGTTCGAGAAAGACAGTAAAGGACCTAATGAATACCTTATCCTATTAAAGGTGGAACTAGAGGAGGCAAAGAAAATCAAAGATATTCTGAAACAACAACTATCATAAAAGAAGGCAAGATGTGAAGAATTAGAACAAGAAGTAGTGAAAACAAGGAAAGAATTGGAGAGGTTTCAAGCCTTGTATAATCAAAATCTATCCAGTATCAAAGCCTTATAAGGACTAGCCACCATTCTGAACCAGCAAAGGAATCCAAAGATGAAAACTGGTTTGGGTTATGAAGAAGGATCATGTAGCAGTAAGATGAGAAATGAGGAACCAATCAAGTTTGTCAAGTGTACAACCAATAACTGCAACAAGCCTGCATAAACAAAGGAAGACAATTAGCTTCCCAGGATGAGCAAAGAAAAAGGTGCCAGGAATGAATATGCAGAACAAAGAAATAATGCGCTCCCTACTGAAAGACGTCATTAGCATGGAATAAATCAATTTTCTCAAAGAAGACAACCACTTTCCAGGTACAAAGAATTTTTCTATGGTTATTGTTTCTACTATTCTAATTTTTGTCACAAAGATGTAAATTGTTCCTATTGACTTAGACATGAGCAATTAAGATTTTGAAGGAATAATTACTTCCCACAACAAAGATTGATGCATCCAAATAAAAAACCTTCACAGAATGCAACTTGCCAAATTAAGTCTAGAGACATATAACCAAGGAAGCCAAGAAATAATCAATAGTCAATGAGTAGACAACGTTGCAACAATAAGTTTGACCTATTGAATAATGAGATTGAATGCTACACCTGTCATAAATTTGGACATAAATCTATTGATTGTCGGTTAAAGAACTATGAATCAGACTCAAAATCCCCTTTTGAAAATTTCAAGTTATGGAAGAAGAAGGAAAGTGACAAGTGTGGGTTAGTATTGTCCGCTCAAAGAAAAACGAACCCTTGGTATATAGACAGCGGATACTCCAAACATATGACGGGAGACAAAGGTAATTTTTTGTCACTTAGTGAAGGAAAATCTGGAAACGTAACTTTTGGAAATGATGCTCCAGGAAAAATAAAGGGAAAAGGTATGGTAAGATTAGGTAATGGAAAAGGAAAAGCCCAATATGTCCTACTTGTATAAGGGATGAAACATAACCTTCTCAGTGTAAGTCAGATGTGTGACAGAGGATGTGAAGTAGTGTTCACGTCCAAGGAATGCAAGATAAAGTCTTTAAACTCAGGTCAAGTGGTGGCCAAAGGCATAAGGACTGAAAATAATGTATATGTGCTAAAAGAAAATAGAGAATAATGTCATCTAAGCTAATATGATGAAAGTTGGTTATGGCATAGAAGACTTGGACATCTAAACTTAGTTCACTTAATCAAACTCAAAAATATCGAGGCAGTAAAAGATCTTCCTAGAATATCAAAGCCCCAAGATTCGATATGTAAACCCTGCCAAGTAGGGAAGCTAAACAGGACTCAGTTTAAGTCCAAGAGCTTTACTTCAATAGAGAAACCTCTCCAACTAGTTCATATGGACTTATGTGGACCATCCAGACAGGAAGGCACAGGGAAAGAAAACTACTTCATGCTAATTATTGATGATTACTCCAGACTTACTTGGGTTGCCTTTATCAAAGAAAAAGCTGAAGCATTTGAAAAGTTTAAAATATTTAAGGCTTTAACAGAGACTCAAACAGGAAAGAGGTTAAAGGCAGTTAGATCAGACCAAGGATGAGAGTTTATGTCAAGAGACTTCAAGGAATTCTGTGATGAGCATGGTATCAAGAGAGAATACACAATCCCTAGATCTCCACAACAAAATGGAGTTGTTGAGAGGCAAAACAGAACAGTGCAGGAAATTTCCAGGTCAATGATGAATGAGAAGAACATTGGTCAAAACTATTGGGTAGAAGAAATACACACAACAGTTCATGTGCTTAACAAATTTCACCTTAGACCACAAAGTGACAAGACACCTTATGAATTGTGGTTTGGGAGACCTACTACAATTAAACACTTCAAAGTCTTTGGGAGTAAATGCTATATAAAGAATAATGATGAGAACCTTGGCAAATATGATGACAGGGCTGATGAAGGTATCTTCTTGTGGTATGCTACAAACAATAAAGGCTATAGATGCTATAATAAGAGGCTACACAAAATGGTTGACTGTATTGATGTAAAAGTTGATGAAAGAATCCCAACGAGAGAGATGTACAACAATGAGTCTTCTGTAGAAGACACGGCTGAAGCTGAAGATGAACAGGTCCAAGAATTAGAAAACAAAAACTTTGAATTGGTGAAGACCCAAACACTCAGACCGACTCAAATCAGCAGTCAATTTCGAATCCCTCCTCCAGAATCATTCAAAAGAATCATCCTGCAAGTCAGATAATTGGGGAAAAAGACAAAGGTGTACAAACAAGGAGAAAGCTAATAAAAAACACCGAGCAATCACATATGGAATTCCTATCCATGCAGGAACCCAAGAATCTTAATGAAGCCAACAAATATGACCTTTGGGTTAAAGCAATGAATGATGAACTTGATCAGATCGAGAAAAACAATACGTGGGAGATGGTCCATAGACCGGAAGGTAAAAATGTCATTGGCTCGGAATGGATTTTTAAGAATAAATTGAATGACCAGGGACAAGTTGTCAGGAACAAAGAAAGATTGGTCTGTAAAGGCTATGCTCAAATAGAAGGAATGGATTTTGATGAAAATTTTGCACCCATAGCAAGGTTAGAAGCCATCAGAATATTTCTTGCCTATGCGTGTCATAAAAGATTTAAAGTTTATCAAATGGATGTCAAGTCAACTTTTCTAAATGGAGATTTAAATGAAGTCTATATGGAACAACCAGAGGGTTTCGAGCTATCTGGAGACCCTGAATTAGTATGCAATCTAAAGAAAGATTTATATGGGCTAAAACAAGCTCCTCGTGCCTGGTATCACAGACTGGATACGTATCTCAAAGGAAAAGGATTCAAGAGAGGAACAATTGACAACAATCTTTATATCAAAACAAAGGGTGATGATTTTCTCATTGTGTTGGTCTATGTAGATGACATCATCTTCGGATGTAATAACAATCCACTGGTAAAATGGTTTGCTTCTACCATGGAGTCTGAGTTTGAAATGTCCATGATAGGTGAACTGTCATTTTTTCTTGGTCTACAAATCACTTAGAGGTCTGAAGGGATGTTCATTTCTCAAGAAAAATATCTAAGAGAAATACTGAAGAGGTTTCAAATGGAAGATTCTAAACCTGTGGGTACACCTATGGTAACTGGATGTAAATTAAGCAAGGATGATGACTCACCTGATGTTGATCAAAGCTCATATCGATCAATGATAGGTAGCCTGTTGTACATCACAATATCTCGCCCAGACATAATGCATGTTGTAGGAATTGTAGGAAGATATCAGGCTACACCTAAACAGAGTCATCTGCAAGATGTCAAAAGGATATTCAAGTATTTAAAAGAAACAATGACTTATGGTCTATGGTATCCCAGAAATCAGAATTTTCAGTTAACTGCTTATTTAGATGCAGATTGGGCAAACTGTGTTGATGAGAGAAAAAGAACCAGTGGAGGAGCATTCTTCCTGGGTGACTCTTTAGTAGCTTGGCTTAGTAAAAAGCAAGGTTCCATTTATTTATCAACCACAGAGGCAGAGTACATTGCTGCTGCTACCTGTTGCACTCAGGTATTATGGATGATTCAGACACTTGTAGACTTGGAGGTAAAATAAACTGCACCGATCCCAATTCATTATGATAACACTAGTGCCATCAATGTGTCTAAAAATATTGTATTCCACTCCAAGACCAAGGATATTCCCATAAAATATCATTTTTTGAGAGAGTAGGTCACCGATCATATTGTTCAGGTCCAGTATATTCCAACCATAGAACAAATTGCAGACATCTTTACTAAACCCCTAGCTAAGACACCTTTTGAATATCTTCGACAGAAGCTGGGTGTCATCTCGTCCCACATCTAAGAGAGTCCATCCTGCTAGGGGGAGTCTTGTCTTGATTACATATCTGATACCTCCTAAATATACTGTAACAGCTCAGGAGGAGCGTGTTTTCTTTGACATTGATGTCAAAGGGGGAGAAAATAACAGGTCTGGGTGCCTTTGTTGCCATAATTTCCAAAGGGGGAGATTGTTGGCATGTTTTACAGGCAGTGTATGCTTTTCATAGATGGAAAGTATAGTAGTAATAATGATTTGGGTACAGGAAGGATGTGCCAGGCAGGCACCATAAGTATTTTACCAAGACGATGCAGAACTGGCTTGACTAGATGAGAATATGCAAAGGTATGCTTGTTCATTTGATGGAAAACAAGCAGGCAAGGAAGACCAACAGCGCAATTATGATCGAATAGCATGATCAAAGTTTTGTTCAATCTTCATTTCAGATTTTTTTGACTACCGGGATTTCGGATACCGGGAATTGGAGATGTCAAGAACTCCCACTACAGGAATCCCAAAGTGCTGAAAAGCGAAAAGCAAAAATTACAGAAGTAGGCACATCATACCGGGATTTCAGATATCAGGAGATGGAGAAGTCAAAGACTCTCAACATCAGGAGTCCCGAAGTGCCAAAAAGTGAAACGTCGAAATTCCAGAAGCAGGCACATCATACCGAGATTTCAGATACCGGGAGATGGAGAAGTCAGAGACTCTCAATATCGAGAGTCCAGAAGTGCCGAAATACGAAACCCTGAAATAGACACATCAACAAACCATGTCATCAAACCACGTCAGCTAAGGACATGTGGAACAATCAGGAAATGACAAGTGTCAAGCTAATTCAACATTTCAGGCACATGTAAGTCACGATTCAGAGTGACACGTGGCAGCTATTCAACACGTGTCAATCCACATATGATGTCAGTAGGTTTACATAACATCGGAACTTTCTATTTCGGGGTTTTTCACAGCAAGCAAAAACTCCACCATCACGATGTCCCGAACACTGAAATGCCAAAAGGGACCATTGTGAGTCTTGAAAAACTTGAAGGGAAAAACGCCGAAATCCTGTCAACCATCCATCTCAGTGGGTTATGTGAACCGTTCGATCACTTCGGAGATTTTGTGATCATGAATTTGATAATGTTGGAGTCACGATGACTTGAAAGGGGAAAACGTCGAAATCGTGAAACCCGAAGTCGCAAAATGATAAAGACTCCATACTGGAGTTTTGGAGACCGGGAGTTGGAGGAGTCAAGAGTGAAGACTCTTCCTCTCAGGAGTCCTGAAACCACGAAACCCAAAGTCGTGAAATGTCGATTCTCCGAAAAGAGAAACTTAGGAGTATGAACCATTGATCCGACTCCATTTTGGAGTTTCGGATACTGGAACTTGGAGGTGTCAAGAACACTTCACCACAGAAATGCCGAAATCTCGAAATGTGAAATTGTGATATACAGTTTTGAACTAGCCGATGGACACCATCTGTGGTCCCGTGGGGGAAGGAGCTAGTACAGACAAGCTCCTTTTTTGAGTTTCAGAGATCACGACATGGAGTGTCGAGGCACTTGGCCTCAGGAATGCCGAAATGCCAAAATGAGAAATAAAGGAAAGCCTATTGAAAATCATCTAACGGTGCAGATCAAACTAAAGGAGATTGGAGGGCTGCAGTTGCATGACACAATGAAACTGTCAGAAACCAGTGATGAGTTCTACCAGAGGAATCGAAGACATTTCGAGGTGATTGACAGAGGAGGCGAAGAGTCTCAAGGGATCAGCCAGTAGAACAAAGACTGTTCCTAAAGGAAATTCACAGCTGGATGTGTGTTGGAGCCTATAACTGCAACAGAGAGGGTGAGCTCTACTATAACATAAAATACAAAGAGTCTTGAATTTCAGAGAAGCTAAGGAATCTCAGCATAACACCCGGTGATGTTGAATCCATGGGAAAAACTGCCAAAGAAGATGAAGAGTCGTGATGATGAGGGAGCAAAGCACTCGAGATGTGGAGAAATTTGGTGTGCTGTGAGCATGTAGAGGAAGGAAAATATTCCATGCACAAGGGGCATAGAGACTACAAGTATGAATAACAAAGAAGATATTGGGTTGTTGTTGTCATTGTGGAAAGGGCTATTCTGGTGGCTGTTGATGTTGAGAGTGAATCAAGCATGAGGAAGGAGGAGAGTGCAGCAACTGAAATGCACAGAAGAGGAATTATTCATTGAGTGGACATGGCACACAGAGCATAAAGAGAAGAAGAACAGGAAGCAGACAGAATAAGGAAATGCAGCAGAACAATGATACATCAGGTACGCCATCGTTGAATATAATATCACTGTAATAAGGTTCAGTAGCAAAGATTTTTATAATTTAGGGTGGTTGGGAGGTGCTAGGGAGGATTGATGTCCTTAGAGGTTCAAGTGGGTGCTTGAACATAGGGAGTTGTAGCTTCCTTCTAGTTGGTGCTAGAGAAACCAGGGAGTTGGTTCTTCCTTCTAGTTGGTGCTAGAGAATCTAGGGAGTTGGTGCTTCCTTCTAGTGGGTGGTAGAGAAAATAGAGAGTTGGTACTCTCAGCAAGTTTCAAATTGCAAAAACAGAGGTTGTAGCCTCACAATGAGTTGGTTCTCATATGTATGATAATGTAAATAATGTAGATAATACTTATCATATAAAGAAGAAGAGGTTTTTATCCTGTATGGGTTTCCTCGAGAAATATCTGTCTCTGTGTTTCTCATATATGTGACTGATACTGAATGTGCCATTGTTCATCTCCCTGCATTATTGTGATCATCATTGAGTGCCTTGTAAAGATTTTAAAAGAAGCATAATTTTTTAAGCACGGTGACAACTAATTCGCCCCCCCTCTCAGTTGTCCAACAAGAATAGGTACTATGGCCATTTGGAGGATACAATTTAGTGTGATTTTAATTCCTTTAAAATAGTTTTGTTTGAGGTTAAATGGTACAGGATACATATGCATGAACGTGATCCTGAAAGAAGTGTTATTGAGCATGATAATGGATTTACCATGGTTAATACAAGGGCATTTGAACCAGGTACAGAGCCTTAT
>SNQJ01S0095835.1:13325-33926 GCA_010110895.2 Picea sitchensis
ATAGGTCACATTCCATGCATGACTTCCTCTCTAATAATCCATTTGCACCCAAAAAGAACCCCTTTCCAAGGAATAGAGGTCACTTTTACCCCTTATATTTTTGTTAGCTTATAAAAAAGTTAAGGGAAACATAACTTTGTAATAAATGTTGGGCATAGATTAGGCCTTCGAAATATAGGGAAAAAAAACATCTATTGAGCATAAGTTTTAACTATTGGATACAAATGAGACCATAAAATCTTCTGGTGGGTATAAACTTAGACCTTAAAATTGGCATTGATTGCATCCAAGATTTATTGGACGAGACCATAAGAACCCTCACGAAACATCTTCAATTGAGACATTCTTCCAAGTTCTCGAGCTCTTAACTAGACCTCTTTCTTATTTGTATATCCTTATTGGATGATAGGCTTTAGTTAGTTCCTAGGTCTTAGATCTCATAGATTATATCTACTTTCATAGGTGTTGCATTTGCACTCCCACTTGTGGATTGATTATGATGTACCTAGTAGTCCCTTCGACCTATTCATGGTCATTTGTTGGAGAATAATAAAATTATCATATCTTATTTTACCTTATCCATATCCAATTCCCTTATATTCAAGATAAGGTAGGGCACGACACTTGTAATTATTTCGATCAATTTTCTTCATTATTCAGGGAAACTAGTTAGAGATATTCTCACCACGTGCTTCAGTTATTTTGGGCTCATACCTTCAAGTAACTCGCACACATCACTCGTCCAAAATGTCATATACAAGTTTCCTACACTCAAGGTGCATGTGGGAAAATGTATGGGAAGGATTTTCCTACACATTAGGTGTAGGTAAGTACCCAAGCTGGGATTTTTGCACAAACTGACCAAAATGTGTATCTAGTGATGCCAAGTCTAATTTCACAAGACAAAGTCTTAAAATCCTTGTCCATGTGTGTGACTGTACTCCAAATGGGAAATATGTAGATGCAAGTGATGCCAAAAGTCATCATGTGATGTTGCATGATGTGACATTATGTGTTCGATCAATATCCTGAAAAAAATGGCTTCCCATACTCAGACCCACTGACCCTAGCAAAACTTGGATATTATTTATTACTACAACGAAATTTCAGTTGTGGCATTGTCCAAATTCTTTCCAAGATGAATAAATTGAACAATAATGCGCATTATTAAGGAATCTAACAATAATGAATGGATTGAACCTTGATCACTATTCTAGTCACATGGGTGATTTCCTTAAAAATTCGGTTGCTTACATGACATAAAAGAGAACAAAGAACAACTTTACAGTTATGAAAAAGAATAGGAATATTAATCAATAACTAAATAACATGGTCACATGCACCGCACATCTTGCATATAAATTTTTCCAGGACTTGATCCATTTGAGCTACAAAAGTTGGTATTTTGTTTCCTTTCCAACAGACTCTAGAGTATCATTCAACATCCAAGCAATATGAGAGAGATATTGTCCTTACTAGTAGTAAAGATCCAATGAGTGTGTCAAAGGGATTTTAGGGGGGATAGATGTTGAAGAGTGAAACGAAACTATGGTTGGTGAGTTTGAGACATTGATGAAGAATCATACTTTGTGATTGAGACCATTACCTGCAAGAATAAATCTTTTTGGATGTTAGTGTGAGTGGGAAAAGTATAACACATCTGGATCTATTGAAATATGCAAGGCTATATTGGTCACCAAGGGTTATCCCCAAGAGCGGATGACTTCAAGTAAAATTTTAATCAATGGCGCAAGAAAACAAATTGAAGCATGAAATGTAATTAAGAAGCCAAGACCAAATGTGTATGTTATTGTCTTTCCATAGGACTTGAACAATTTCTCTAGTAACCAATTCTATATTGTACATCAATGGATTTACCCAAATTGTATCCAATGTAATAAATATACTATTCCTCCATCATACCTAAGCCAATGACCAGTGTATTCAATTATGGGAATAAACAGATTTGGATTACCTTAATAAAAAATAATGTTAAAATAACTCATGTACAAGTTCAACACTTTGGTCCTGCCCAAGTTGGGCCAATAGTCAAATTTAAATTAAATGACGATGATATAAGAAATTACTAAGATGTAGAAATCAATATTGAATATATCAAACCATTAGAATATCCCCCATCTATCACTTTCTGATGTAGGAACATCGCTCCACCTCAGCACGCGCCAGTCGATTAACACACATGGTGCACATTCAAGGAAGGGAGAGGCATCTCCCTCTCATTTTTCCTTCTAGAATCTAAGGCGTGATCAAGACAATAAATGCCAACAGGTTGGAAGAGCCAAGTTGTGCCTTCGCACAAGCTAGAGATAAGGTTGTCATGAAGTGGTTGATGGTAGGAGGGATCTACATCTAATTTGGAACAGATTTCCATCATTGTAATTTTCCCATTAGACATGCGTTTTGAACGGTGATTTGACACCACTATCTTAGCTTGGAGGGAAGATTGTCGAGCCTCTCTTGTATAAATCTTTGTATTGTATGTCTAGTAGAGGCTGCTGGAATTTGATGCAAAATTATTGTAATCCAAGTTGGGGAGGCTGATGAGAGTCGAGACTCAGCCGTAGTCCGGACTCAAACATTTGTAATTTGATATTCCGCCATTAATAGAAAGTGATAGTTTTTCCTATTATCAATTTCTATGAAATGGATATTTTGTGGTGAATGTCATTTGTATGCATTTGAGCTATAGGTGAATGTTAGAAATCGTCTGCAGGGGTAGAGATACAATTTTCTATCTGTAAGTGTGTTGGATTAAGTCTGTTTCTCTAGGTTAACTGCAAGGAGTGCGCGACAGAGTGTGGAAACTTTGTGAACCGACGTAAAGAGTGCATGTCTGAACTCAGTGGAGTCAGTAGAGAAATTTCCAGGAGGGCATACTAGGGTAATTCACAGACTCGGGAGGAAATTTCAAGGTGGTTGGGTACCTTGGAAAGAAAGATTGTGTAGGAGGAAACACAGTTCAGAGTTACTGAACACTCTGAAACACTTTTCCAAGAGGGCATAGAGCAAGTACGAGAGCTCATAAGAACAACACAGTTGGAAGTGTTGGAATCCTTAAGACAACCCCAGGGTTGCTGAACACTCTGAGGAAGGAAGTATTTGCAAGAGTGCATCAACAAAGGAAAGGAGATGCCTTAATATGCTCAAGTAGGCCAAGGGAGAAGCCATCATAAAACTTAGCCGAGTGCAAAGGGTGCACCGAGGAGATTGTAAGTCCATCTTACAAGCTCAGGAGGAAGAGAGAGAAATTGCTAGAAGGGTGCGATAAAGTTCACTCAATGACATAGAGGAACAAGGAACCATGGAGGTTTTCAAGCCAAGCAAAGTCGCAGAAGAGTTTTTGCAGAACTCTGCAATGAGTGAAAAAGAAGTTCGAGAATAGCCTAAGTCCCAAAAGGGAAGAGTCCGCTAAGTGTGAAAAAGAGTGAGGACTTGCCAAAGCCCCGAGGAATGTGAAAACCATCCATTGTTGGAGGAGACAGGTGGCAGAAGGTCGAGAGATTCGTGAGCAGGATCTTTGGAAGGTTTTCCAAGGGAAAATGCAGATCTTCGTAGGGTCATGAAGAGTGAGTTGATCCTAGTCGTTGGTGCTAGGAAGGCACGTGGAAGAGATCCATCGGTTTCGGAGGAAGAACCCTTCAGAGAAAATTCAAGGAAAGAATACCCGAAGAGCTGGGAGTCGAAGCAATCTTGGTTGTCTATTGAGATAGGACACGTGGCGAGAAATCATCCCTTCGCTGATTTCACAAATCAGGACAAGTAGAGTTGATATAAGAGAGGAATCACGAAGTCCGAACTCACGATTTGATCTCAGCCGTTGAGCATGAGGAGAAAGTGGACCGTAGATTTGGTCTTGAAGGATTCACCGATTTGAGAATCGAGAAAAAGGGAGTAAGCAACTCGTGAAATCTCCGAAGCACAGAGTTGCGAAGGGGGCTAGCCCACGGTCGTAGTTCGTGGTCACGTCAAGGGGGAGCCTAGTATAGAGAGCTAGAGTCCATTGGCATTAAGATTTGAAGAGTGCTAAAGAGAGGGTCCGCAGGTGCCACACAACCTGCGCCGAAAAGGTGGAAGGGCTATGTCAAGTTAAATTGGTTCCCATTAGGAGCCTGACGAGCCATTCTGCTCGATGACTTGAACGATCCTAGATCGGGAGGTCGGGCAACCCTTTGGAGGGAACATGGTCTGCACCAGGAGTGGTATACGAGCTTGATTGCCTGTAGATTGTAGACAAAGGTGAAGAGAGATGGAGTAAGACGCTCTATGGAGACTGTTGCAAGGTGTGCAACGGGTCATGAGCTGCAGGTAGAAGGTGAAAATGGCTATTGAAGGTCATAGACATGGTCGAGGAAAATACCACCAGTAGAAAAGCAAAGATGAAATGGAGAAAGAGATCAGTGAGATAAGGGCAGAGATGGAGAAGTTATCATTTAAGATGTAGCAAGAGGCAAAGGTGCACTGGAGATACGAGTGGCCTTTGAAGAGAACAACTAAGTGGCTTGTTTGAAAGTTGTTGGCCAAAGGGAAACAACAGGTGTTACAAAGGTGGCTGAGGTATGCTGAAAACCTTAATGATAAGGGAAAAAGATCTGGCAGGGGTCTTGTAGGTTTCCAGGTGGGAAATTTGAAGAGGACAGTTGATCTCATAAACTGTCAGGAGGGCAGAGGAGACATCCCGAATTGCCAAGTGGGCAAGGGAGGAGATATGAGCTCAGCTGAGAGTTTGCGTCAGAGGGTGTTGACAGATGGAGAGAAGGGAGAAAGGCCTCATCCATAGGAAGATTCATGTGGAGCTACAAGCCATGTGAATGAAAACGATGATAAGTTAAAAACTTCCACCGCCGAGGAGAAGGATTAGGGGAGTATTCTGGTCATTGGGGGGATTGAGGTATTCCTTCCACGTAGCCCAATTGAGGCCGATGCATGTGTTGCAGATGCAACAAAAAGATAGCTAGCAGTGACTATTGTAGAAGAGGAGGAGAAAATACTTATGTCTACCCTAGTAGAAGAAGAAGAGCGTGCAATTAAGATGCTCACTCCATGGGAGAAAGAGTTGGAGATGTTGGAGGATCGATTGAGCGATCCAGAACCAGAAAATGGCTGCCAGGCGATAATCATGCAGATCATAGGAGAAGAGAATTCAACAGAATTTCTCGGGAATTTAGGACGAAGCGCTGGACAGGAGATGACTGCAACACTGAAGTATGCAGTAGAAGAGGGAGCCGAATACCATCAAGAGGAGCAACTGTAGGAAATTGGGATTGAACCCGCACCAGAGGAGATGACAGGAGAAAATCTGTCAGAAGGAGAAGTTGAGAAGCAACCCAGTGATGAGAAGCCTGGAGGAACAAAAGCTGCAACAGTGTGGCAAACTAAGGCCATGAGAGATGAATAAGATAACTTGGGAGATCGATGTGATTTACCCATTGGCAAGGAAGAAGTGAAACAAGCCAGTTTGCGAAAGGAGAGCCAGCCGATGGAGAAACTGGACGAGGTGGTTGAGGAGATAAGGAAGATGATATTGGGCTTAATAGAGGAAGTGGTTAGCAAGGAGAAGCTGGACAAAAAGAAACCTACACGAGCAGTAGGGATGATGCAACAACAACAACAAAGCAGAGGAGCAGAAAAACAACTCCAGGAAAAAGTTTGGGATCCAGGAGGATTTTAACCGAACTGGAAAGCTCTTGAGAAGGAGCTCATGATTTTTGTAGCCGTGGAGTATGATGCAGGAGCATCGCTCCACCTCTGCACGCGTCGATCGATTAACACACATGGTGCACATTCAAGGAAGGGAGAGACATCGCCCTCTAATTTTGCCTTCGAGAATCTAAGGCGTGATCAAGACAATTAATGCCGACAGATTGAAAGAGCCAAGTTGTGCCTTCGTACAAGCTGGAGATAAGGTCACCATTAAGTGGTTAACGATAGGAGGGATCTGCATCCGATTTGGAGCAGATTTCCATCATTGTAATTTTCCCATTAGACAGGCGTTTTGAACGGTGATTTGACACCACTATCCTAGCTTGGAGGGAAGCTCGTCGAGCCCCCCTTGTATAAATCTTTGTATTGTATGTCCTATAGAGGCTGCTGGAATTTGATGAAAAATTATTGTAAGCCAAGTTGGGAAGGTTGATGAGAGTCGAGACTCAGTCGCAGTCTAGACTCAAACATTTGTAATTTGATATTCTGCCATTAATAGAAAGTGATAGTTTTTCCTGTTATCAATTTCTATGAAATGGATATTTTGTGGTGAATGTCATTTGTATGCATATGAGCTGTAGGTGAATGTTAGAAATCATCTGCAGGGGTAGAGATACAATTTTCTATCTGTAAGTGTGTTGGATTAAGTTTGGTTCTCTAGTTTAAGTGCAAGGAGTGTGCGACAGAGTGTGGAAACTCTGTGAACTGACGCAAAGAGTGTGTGTCTGAACTCAGTGGAGTTGGATGAGAAATTGCCAGGAGGGAATACTAGGGTAATTCACAGACTTGGGAGGAAATCTCAAGGTGGTTGGGTACCTTGGAAAGAAAGACTGTGTAGGAGGAAACACAGTTTAGAGTTACTGAACACTCTGAAACACTTTTCCAGGAGGGCATAGAGTAAGTACGAGAGCATGCAAGAACAACATGGTTGGAAGTGTTGGAATCCTTAAGAGAACCCCAAGGTTGTTGAACACTCTGAGGAAGGAAGGCTTTGCAAGAATGCATCAACAAAGGAAAGGAGATGCCTTAAGATGCTCAGGTAGGCCAAGGGAGAAGCTGTCGAAAAGCTTAGCCGAGCACAAGGAGTGCGTCGAGGAGGTTGTAAGTCCATCTTACAAGCACAAGAGGAAGAGTGAGAAATTGTTGGAAGGGTGCGAGAAAGTTCACTGAATGGCATAGAGGAACGAGGAATCGTGAAGGTTTTCAAGCCAAGCAAAGTCGCAGAAGAGTCTGTGCAAAACTCTGCAAGCAGTGCAGAAGAAGTTCAAGAATAGCCTAAGTCCCGAAAGGGAAGAGTGCACTAAGTGTGAAAAAGAGTGAGGAATTGTCGAAGCCCCGAGGACCGTGAAAACTGTCCATCGTCGGAGGAGACAGGTGGCAGAAGGTCGAGAAATTTGGGAGCAGGAGCTTCGGAAGGTTTGCCAAGGGAAAACACAGATCTTCGCAGGGTCGCGAAGAGTGAGTTGATCCTATTCATTGGTGCTGGGAAGGCATGTGGAAAATATCCATGGGCTTCAGAGGAAGAACCATCCAGAGAAAAGTTAAGGAGAGAATACCCGAAGAGCTAGGAGATGAAGCAATACTGGTTGTCCATTGAGATAGGAAAGGTGGCGAGAAATCATCCCTTCGTTGATTTCTTAAATCAGGAGAAGTAGAGTTGAGAGAAGAGAGGACTCACGATTTGATCTCAGCCGTCGAGCACGAGGAGAACGTGGACTGTAGATTTGGTCTTGAAGGATTCCCTGATTCAGGAATCGGGAAAAAGGGAGTAAGCAACTCGCGAAACATTCGAAGCACGAAGTTGCGAAGGGAGATGGCCCACAGTTGAAGTTTGTGGTCACATCAAGGGGGGAGGCTCACATAGAGAGATAGCGTTTGTTGGTGTTAAGATTTGAATAGCGCTAAAGAGAGGGTCCGTGGGTGCCACACAACCTCGCTGAAAAGGTGGAAGGGCATGTGTCAAGTTAAATTGGTTCCCATTAGGAGCCCGACGAACCATTTTTCTCAGTGACTTGAACGATCCTAGACCTGGAGGTCGGGAAACCCTTTGGAGGGAAGGGGGTTTGTGCCACTTTCCTTTCAAAATGATTATTTAGAATATGTGACCTAGAGTATGTTAAGAGTACAATTTGAAAATGTTACCGGACTTTCCTTGGGTAATAGAACCATAGACTAATCAAGGAAAACTTTAATGAGGATAATCATAGTTACAATTATTGAAACTTTCTAACCTCAGTGATAATTCATGGGAAATGGAATTTTTTACATGACTATCTTGTCTAGAATAGCTTTCCATATTATACACTCATGGTGACTCAAGCAACTGCCATTCAATGGAAGCTAAATAAACTACATAATACCCATGTCAAATATGAGCTTGTCTTTTTTATTGTTCGAAGAATCTACCTTCTATCCTATGAGTGAACTCTGCAACTCATCCTTTTAATTATTGGTGCAAGGAGGATTTTTATACCACTTTATTTAATTTATTCCTTTGATTTTAAGAACCCAATGATTTCTCTTTCTCTTTATATAAAGACCACTAGTAATGACAATGAAACCTATTCTAAATTAAATATGATAATTAGTATCCTTCTGGAATATCTTATAGAAATTATTGGCAACCTTCGTTGGGGTAATCATTGTGCAACATATCTTTGTGTGATCCTCCTTCTTCTTGACCTTGTCACTATCACAACTCTCGACATTTTATAGCGGTATAAATGTTTTGCATGGTTTTACTAAAATTGGTGAACACCTGGATTTTAAATCGACTAGCAATGGATTTGGCGATCCACCATACTTGGCATTATGCCTAAAATCCAGTTAATTCTGGTAGTCTTTACATTGGTTCCACTAACTGAATTATCCAACGAATCTTAAGACCACAATCGCCCATATGACTGATACCCCCACAGTTTGTATAAATAAAAAAATTTCAATGAGTTGACGAGATCATTTTTTAATTGGCAATCCAACGGTCATTATCGTTTTGACCAAAAGGTAGGGGCCTGATAGGTCGTCCCGAGCTCGAGGCTGGTGAGCTTCTCATGGAGTCCAAACAAATAGATCCCCCACCATACCTCTATACTCCGCATCGATATAACTTAGAGACAATAATGTATATAAACCCATATGAATCGTTTTACACAAGCAATGTGGGACTAAAACTCAACATGTCATTTAATTAGCACCGTCAATCTCTTGATCGGACGATTGCTGAGTCTCGCCTTCATAATCTCTGCAATATACTTGATAAATTCTCTAATTGCAAGTCTGCTACATCAAGTGCTTGCATAAGATCCTCCACTTCTTGGTTCTTGGTTAACAATGCATCATGCAAGGATATGATCTCCTCTTGTATTCCCTTTGCAGAAGCCTCTTGTGATCATAATTCCTCAACATTGAGCTCCAATGAGTGGAAAGCATTCTGTAACATAATATGTATGAAGTCTTTGACAACCAACAATAAGTTTTCAACTATCTCAGCACTGTATTTAGCAATAAAATCAACATGATCTGTGGATTGCGGAGGTTGAGAAATGTTTGATGCTAACCTTTTTCCACTAGTTACTACCATTACATGCCCTTCAGAATGTGATCTATCTACATCCTCAATCTTCATATTCTCAAGTTCTTCCATGGCATTGCTGAAAGCATCATGAAGGATGGTAATACTTCTATGTAACATACCAATCTCAACATCCTTATGTTTTGTGAGATCATCGAGAAGTCTAACATTTTGCTTTAGAGGCTCAAAATATTCTGCCAAATGTGAAAATTCCTGCACTGTAATATGCAAAACGTGTGACACACCTATAGCCATAATTCAACTCTTTGGATACCCACTACGATGCTTACAATACTCCCTTGGTAACAAAAGAATTGTATATATTTAATGTCTTCAATTACACCCTTTTTGGTAGACACCATATGGGTTGGGTATGTTATTTACATGTAGCATTTTGGATGTGATTCCAAACAAATATTTTCAAGGTGCATTCATGCAACAGTCCCCCAACATTATCAAATTCCCCACAGTAATTTGGAGCAGAAAGAATGGTGACCATTTTATTTGGGCAATCCAAGTTCTGAAGCTTTGGTTTGACTTTAATAGGACTGCACATGTTTGAGACAGAATTCTCCAATGATTCTGGTGTTTTCCCTATGTCCCCTGATTTAAAATGAGATATAGTATTACCATTCAGCATTGTCTCAGGAATATATAAAGATTCTGGTACAAATGAGACATTCTTCACAGATCTTGTCTCAAGCAAATCTACATCTTGTATTTTTTTAAACTTTTTGAATACAACAGTGGAACATTTTGTTCTTCTTTTCTTTTCTTTTCAAGTCTACAGGTTCAAGTCTATTTTTGTTTGTTCAAGTCTCTTCCTTGTTTATTCAAATATATTTTTTCTTGTTGCACCATGTAGTAACAGAGTACATCAAAACAGAGTGCCATAAAATAAAGTGTCAACCATCTGCTTTGTCATCATACTACCTTATCCAACAATGACATAAATGTCATCATAGGCAATGTCTCTCATCTAATTGACACCAATGCCATTCTCATCTATTTGACATCAGTGCCAATGCCATTAATTCCAACCTGTATTGACATATTTCCAACAACCATCTGCTTTTTCATCATAGGAAATGTTGCTAGATTTTTGTTGTATATCACTATGCATAGTCTAAAAGTGAGGGAAGGTTCACTAATTGGGCATGCCATATCCTTGATTGCACCATTTGGTACCAGAGTAAGATTTGAAGCTCTAGGAGAGTGAATTAAGTGAGAGGAAGTATCAAATAATATAGGTAAGATAATTTTATAAATGTCCAACAAACGACCACAAAGGTTGTTCAATCAGATCCAAGACTCTCTTGCATTCTTTGAAGAATACAAGTCCCCATATGGAACTAGGATTTACCCCTCAAAATGAAGGGCCATTTTTGAGACAGTCCTTTCAACAATATAGATATGAAGATGAACTTGGGTGGAAGACTAAGTAGGACACTTAATATGACTGATATCTTTGGCATATCCTTTTGAAGATCTATTGGTTAAGGGTTAGAATTTTGTTTGTTGAAAATGATAGTGTATTGTTCTAGTTTCCTTTTGGTCATATAGATGATTACTCTTTCTATCTTCGTGGATTCTTCTATGGCATTAACAATGTGAATTATAAATTCAACATAGAAAAGTTGTGCTCATTGTTGGGATTCTTCAAAGAGTATCATATGGGTGTCTTCTTGCAGCTTTATAAGAATTTGGGATTCATTTCCAGACTTCTGCAGAAATACTGTTGGTTGTTTATGGAATTTTAGGCATGGTATTCACTCTATATTCAAACAAGTCAATGTTTATTAGACCTTTCAATTGTGTACTCTAGTGAGAATTTTGCAATTTGGATTTGGTGGAATTGAGTCATTTTCCAAATGTTGCTACTTAATTCGGATGGTTACTAAATTTGTCACAAAATTATAGGTGCTTATTATTTGACCAAAAATTGCTTAGAATCGGTTAAATAAAGAATAGTCAGCTTCATAAATTCCTCACTGAGGAAAGTGTCAGAAATGGTCTCAATGAAAATAGATACAAGGAATCTAAAACTATTGTCAAGGATACTAGAATAATGCCTCCAAGAAAATCTAATATCCCTATCCACTATGCTGAAAAATCATTGATGAGGTATGCCTCAGAGAAACATGGACTGATACTTAAAGAGGAAAATACATTAGTTGTCAGTAGGTGCAATTCTTACAGATCAGTTGGAAGGCCATTGGAAAACATCAATAACTACATGATATCCTTAGAGGAGGCAGAGGAGTTGGGGCATTCCACACATTGATACAACCACAAAAGAATGGAAAATGGAATTGTTTTCATCGAAGCATGGAACCCATGATCAAAACAAATGATTAACTCTCAAGGTGGGCATGCTTTGATTGTAGTTACTTGTGATAGTTTGCTTGCTGGAAATTTAATAACTTCCAACCATATATTTGTTGATAAATTCCATATGTAACAATTGCAATTGTTCTCTTCTTCACGAGTACCAATGCCAACAATTGTAAAAGTGCCTATGCTAAGAAGTCCTCTTTGGACTGGCAAGTAGTTATTTATCATGGTTTTACCAACAGGTTTGAACTGCACAAAATTGAGAAAAGAAAGTAGTTTCTTGCATGTTATTGGTTTCTTCCCCTAGAACATATTATGGTCTCCAATTATGGGTTATTGATGTACCATGGTTGATATTGGAGCACTCTTTATATTGTGTCATATCTTAGTGCATTGGTTTATTACTAAGTGGGAGTGTTCTACATGTTCTTTTGTTGTGATGTTATAGTCACTGCATGATAATTGACCATGCGTATGTGTGTGAGGTGTTCCAATGCTTTTAATATCAATAAAAAAGTCTAAGCAATGAAAATAAGCCCCAAAACACTAGCCATCAAAGAGAAAAGGTTGTTGTAATAAAACTTATGATAAAAGACAACGTGCTTCAACAATATTTTGAATTGTAACAACAAGAAGTTAGCAGTCCTAAAATCAGGAAATACTTATTAGAAAAGATGTCATTTAGTGAGTATAATATGTATGAGATGTTAAATAATGATTGTACACATGCGATATCATGAAATTAAGCTAATTACTTGCAATATTCTCAAGCCCTAGTGGTTGTAACACAATTTATGACAACAACAAATAAATGGACTGGGATGCAAGGCGTTGAGCCACAATAAGCATGAAGATGCAATACAATATGTAACAACAATTCTTTGAGTGAGAGAGAGTATTAATTGAGACTTTGTATTACTTGCAAGCAAAAGACTAGTGTTGTCTTGTTTCCTTGGGAAAATGGAGTCAAGTAACACATTAAATGGGAAGTTAGATAGCCAAGAAGACTTGGAAGTTTGAAACCCTAGGACTATACCGTCATATGCATAGGATTAAACCTCACAAAGACTAACCCTAGAGTTTATACCCTCATAAAACCTAGTGCCATCTCCTTGTTCACATGTCACAGCTTGATTCATATTTGAAGAGCCCTAGCAAACCAAGCAATTTGGGTCGAAGTCCACATGTTGATGATAATAGCAAAAATCCTACATCGCCCGGAAGGAATGGGTTTGAAAATGTCAATGCAATTGGTGTTGTTATTTGTTAATGGGCATGCATCAAATGGTGTTGGAAATGGCATTGTGAATGGTCCTGTTAATGGTGTTACGAAAATGAATCCACCTCCTAGTTGCTGCTCAAATGGGAATGAGAATGGGAATGGTATCCATGCCTAAATAAGACTGAACTGATTGAGTTTGGATTGTAAATCTTTGGTGATTTTAGTTTGAGTCATTGTTAGCATCATTTTTTCTTGAAGATTGCAATTAAGTGTTTCTTGTTATCAAGCTCATAAGAGGACCAAACCTACAATTTGTGGAATGTTATGTACAAAAGATAGAGTGGGGTATTTGAGATGTTGAACTTACCTGTTGGATATGAACACATAATATATATTGTTATAGATTCTTGACTTGATGTTATCAGGCTACAAGGTATTGAAAACAAATTGTTTTGTGTTCTTCCCAACTTTTGACAGTTCTTTGTAGTGTCTGCAGCTGATTCTTCGGTGAATGCTCAGAAAAGAGTTAAGAATAACATCAGATCATGACACCACAAATGACTGTGGTAATATTGATTCTTTTGATGAAATACTTCTTATTCCATGAGCTAAGAAAAGAACTAAGAATAACATCTGATCATGACACCACAGATGACCATGGTAATATTGATGCTTTTGATGAAAGACTTCTTGCAATATTCAAGGTTGCAATGATTAAAACATGTGGAAATGACAACATTTATAAAACTAATCGATCTCATCTCAAAGTGATTCACCAACCACTAAAGAGAGGGAATATACATAAGCAAGATTAGTCATTAGATGAAAAGGAGTACAACTAGGTCTCATTGACAATACCAATGCATGAGTTGTCATAAGCACTTTTCGTCAACAATTTCAAAGGACAATTGATTCAGAAAATTTCCTAAGACTATGCTACGAAGTGAGATAAATCTCCATGTAAACATTCTTATCTCAATATCTCACTAAGTCATTCATATAACACCTAAATCAATGACATGATGCATTCATAATCATTGATAAATATGCAAGAGAATGCAAATTCAAACTCAAAACTTTCATGGGCTTACCTTGATGTGATTTTCATGTACTCTTGTGTAATAATGAAGCATGATTATCCTTCATTCACTTCCACCTTCATGGTGTTGGTAATTGGCCTAACATTGATGCTTTGAAGAGTAATACAACCATCAACACCTTAAATATCAATTCATTGATGTAGCATACACTAATATTTCAACCAAGCAAACTTTAAAAGACAAACAAGACAATGTGTGTTGTTATTCATGGTATGGAATGGAGTTTTGCAAGGTAAGTGGTAGTAAAGTATGGGTAATGGAGGTATTTATCCAATCAAAAAAGGGGTTTGCATAACATTCTTTATGGAATCTGAAATTCAACCACCATATTTATGAAAGTATAATTGCATTCGAGGAATGTCGGTCTCATGCTAATAAGTCTCCTACAATGAACAAAAAGGAACCTAGTGCATAGACCATTTTCTCTTCACTTAGCTAAGTAGAGCTCATTTCCTTTCAAATAATCAATAAAGCTTCCGAAAATACAAAATAAAACATAGTAGATCCTAAAGGTGAAGATGCTCAAGTCATGCCAAAATGAAAAGAAATAAAAAGAATCTTTCCTTGACCATCAAACAAATTAAAAAAAAATTCATAATTATGGAGAACACATTTGAGTGCCCACAAAATAACTAAACGCATATATTAAGCCTAAGACCATGTGTTTCTCAGAATGATATCCATGTAAAAAGATGAAAAACAATTTTTACTCAACAAAGGTCTTTAACTTAACCCAAACCCTTGACTCAAAGGAAATCAGATGAAGCCAATCATTCCATAACAAAGGGTTGAGTCAAACATCAAATGAGAACTAGAAGCATTCAGAACTAACTTGCATTTTAACCGAAATAAACACAAGAATTCAAGCTTGACCAAACACATTTTTAACCAAAATAAACACAAAATTCCAAACTTGACAAAATTCTCCAAAATGCAACAAACAAACAAACCATTAAAATTTATCAACATATTAGAGAAAGACATCAAAGAAATTTCATCTACTTGAATGAGCCCATTCTTGCTTAGTGGAATTCTTGTTAAATCAGATATCTACCCTTTAATACTAGAACACTATCTATGTGAAGAGATAGGTCCCATCTTCATAAAATTCCAACTTCATTTCCTGTCACATATAAGAAAGAGACAATGTAATAGTTAAATATCAAAACATCAATCTTAAAATAACTTGCATTAAGAAAAAGTGGCTCCAAAGTTACAATGAAAAACACAAAATATAAATTATAGAACCTATTTTTACTTGAAATGCATCCTCAAATTGGCATATAGTAATCTTGCTATGATGAAGAATTTTCAACCTACTCCAAAAATAGAGGAAGAATGTATCGCAAGAATCACATCATCTGTGCTATTCCATTCACTATTTCTTGCACTACCAATGGAACACATATACTGAAATAAGTGTCCCCCAAGCCCTCATATATATTGGATTAGATCAAATATTATAGTATATTAATTTCCTAGTTCTCATCTTGGTGCTCATTTTCTTTGTTATGAACAAGACCCTCTCCAGATGGACTATCATTATGCGCCTCCAAAGAATTATGTTTTGTATCAAGTTCATTAGAGAAACTTGTTATATTGTTTTCTCCCCTTCTATCACAATCGGATTGCCAAAGAGCTAGTGCTATTTCATATGGAAAAGTGGTAATGTCATACTTTGTTACATATAATCTTAAACATATATCCATATGTTTATCAATCTTGTTCCTCATCGTTGAATTCAAAAATGATAGTGCACTAAACATTCTCTCATCCTTCACCGATCCCAAAATCATGGTTTGACACAAATCTGCTAATTTGAAATATTCAGATATGTTTTCCTATAAGTGTTGGCTAGCGCCTAAAATAGTCCATAATCTTGTTATTGCACCATATTCTAGAGGATTCTCCAAAGCACGAAATTGATTCCACATTGTTTCAGCGAAGCGTGTGGCTTGTTGAAAATTTTTTGATTGATCCAAAATACCTTCAACCTGTTCTCCATGTATCTCAACCTTCTTGAAAAAGTGGTCCACTAAAGTATTTAATTTTTCCACAAAGTGACATTTTAAAGTAGGTTGAAATTTTATATTGTTCCAATATTCAGGGTACACCACAAACATAGCCTCCAACAATTCATCTTGAGGGAATCGTTCTCTTATCTCCGATGACAGTGATTTTTGAATTTATATCAAGTTGTGTCACACTGAAATGACAACATTGTCGAATAGGTCTCTTGACACAGGGCACTCTTTGGTGGTTCGTCCTGTCTTATCGATATAATGAAAATGAACCATATACCCATGCACTTCCATACATAGTATACCTTTTTCATAAAACTTCAAATAATTTTCAGTATTTTCTATATCAATGATCGTAGTCCAATTTGTAAACTGTGGACCTGCAAAAGAGTTTGGCATCGTATACAAATTATCCAATGAAAATCATTCAAATTTTCTTGCATTTGTGTATTCTGCAATATACATTGTGTGACTTTGAGACATTTTCATGAGGACATTCATTTCATATAGCATAGGAAGAATTCCAACCAATGTTAATAATGTCTCTATGTCAGTTAGTCGAAAGAGAAGATCTTAAGCTTTATCTACACTAAAGCGAGGTTCATACATCACCCCTACCAAGGACTTGTACTCACTAAATAATCTTTGAGTTGGTCCATTTAATCAGATCCATCTTGTATCAACATCTTTTAATAACTTGTTTCCATTTGTAACATCGCCGACAAATTTTTTAAACTCTGAAAAATCGTTTGGGACTACGAGAAAAATATGCATAAGCCTCTCGTACAAGATCTTCAACTTTTGAAACCGATGGAAGCTTGCTTAATATTTTAAATGCAAGATTCATCATATGAGCCATACAATGAATACTCCACATATACGATGAAGCTGATAGTTGTAGTCTAACACAAAGGCCATTCCTTTGTCCTTGCATTACTGATGCTCCATCTGCTCCAACACATACCAACTTTTTTGCGATCATTAAAGGATCCATACCACCACTTTCCTTCAAGCTATTATTAACAAGTTCATAAATATTTTCAGCTGTAGAATTCTCCTTCATTTTATGAACCCCAAGTAGATAGCAATGCCTAATATGGTCATTAACCATATAAATACTCATACAAATCCATGAAGTATTATTAATAGCTGTAACCTCATCCAAAGACAATGACAAAAACCTAGCACTTGCAATCTTTTCTTTCATATCATCCTTTTCTACTTGAGCTAGATATTTTGCACATTCCCAACCACTCGTTAAACACCAATGAGAATATGGAAAGTTTGGCATTTGAAGAAAAGATAGATATTTCATGTAATCTAGATAATCTGTCATAGGATGCCCTTTAGATAAGATGTGAAATACAATGCTTAATTGAATTGTCTTGGATAGCAAATTTCTTTCCATCGTCTTTTCGAATAGAGATGTGATGCTTCCTCGACCTTCCTTGAGTTTTTCCTTACTTATTAAATATTCATTATATTCATCAACATATTTGACATGTCGACATTCCTCGGAAGATTTCCATCTGACAATAGATTTCTCCTCACCATCTACAATTTTCTTTTCATACACCTTTCCTACATGCTTCTCAATTGTATCTAACTTCATCTGAAATGTCGTTGGCGTGCCAAGTTTCCAACTACATATATTGCATCTAACTTTTGGTTTCTCTTTCTCATTTTTTGGAGGTAATGGTTCAATAAATGGAAATTTTGAGACTCAATATGGTTGGAAGCCTCTCCCTATGTCCTATTGGCCCTTTTGTCTTTTTTTTCGTGAATTGGTTGTCTTCTTTTCCAATCAAATATTTTCGACATTTGTACTGCCAATTTCTGGTGAAAATGCATTTATCTCACTTTGATCACCAGAGGAAGCTATTTCTTTATCTATTATTTGGATATTAGATGCATTCTCACAAGAATTGACATCTCTTTTAGTGATAGGTTGCTCAAAAGAGCTCGAAGCATGAAGAGAATGTGGATCCTTGGATTGAGGTCTTTGAAAGCATGATAGTATATCATTTTGTCTTGATCTTTTCTTCCCACGATCGATGTTTGACATCTCAATAAATATTCCACAATTGAAATTTCAAATTGATATAGAAGCCAAAAGTGAAACTTGCAAGAGAACTAATATAAAATTAGTAAAATTCCTACCAAGTATAGAATATTCAATTTGAACGAAGCTACTCTAATACTTTCTCCCAAATTTCTCCTTACATTGTGATATGCTTCAAGACCTAGAAATACTGCAAAGATTAATGGATATAATGAAAAGAGGTGCAAATCCATACATTAATATGTGTGATGGTAGTAAGCTCTATAATTGAGATGGTATGTGGAAGTAGGAAATAAAATGTTACAAGTGTAATGAAAACAAGACTATGGGTCACAAAAACAAAACAAAAGAATTATATCACCATGAGATCAAGAATGGTGGAAAACTAGAGGTTCCCTTCAAAGAGTCGAACAATGACAATAAGAAAGAAGAGCACAACATTTCTTCAGGAAGATTGGTGAATATTTGTTTCTAAATTTAGTGTTTACCCAGTGAATGTTCGAGTGGATCTACAAGAAACAAGTTATCCAAAGGATAACCCTATCAATATTTAGAAACAAGTTAACACTACATAGAATCCATCTGTGTAGGTATGAATGGATTCCCTATCATTCAAATAGGCTCACTTCTTGTAGTAGGAGTGAGATTAAAGAGAACCTACCCACAATCATGATGGAAAAATATATGTAAAAGATGGGCTTGGGGTGATGAGTGAATAGGAGACCAGTGGCTATTCTTACTTGGGCTATGGGGTCTAAGTCTCTCTTGAGTATTTTTCCTCTTTTCTTGGTCGTTGAAGTCTCAAACATAATATATATTGCTTGGATGAGCACCAAACTAAGGAGAATGAAACCTTGCAAGGATTATAGGGAGGCTAATTCTAAAGAAATTAACCTTAGTATTACAAAATAAATCATATACTAAACCTAGGGTAAGGAAATCAAACCCTAAGATATTCACCCCCAATCCAATAGATCTAGCCTAGAATTTGACAAAGAAATGAAATAGACACATAATTTATACCCCTTAATGAAAACTTGCAACCCAAATCCTTCTATGATTACCCTAGAACAAATACTAAAGGATAAACAATATTACACAATAGCTTTGCAAAGGTGAGACAAGATTCTTTCCATTATTCTCTATTGATCCAATCCATCTACAAAATGGAGAGAACAAACCTTTATATATATTTTATCTCAACTCTCCTMGTCAGTAAAATATATTTTCCTAAGAAAATATAACTAACTAAGGGGGGTGAATTTGAACAAAATCCCATAGAAAAATGCTTGGATACAATGTTCTATATGGTTTTAGTGCCACATGTCTCCTTCTTCCATTCTTATCTTCATTTAAAAGAAAACTCTAGGTGCCATTTGTCCTCCTCATATGTAAATAATGATAAAAGGCTTGGTCAAATAGTAAGTGTTAGTGTCTAGTAGTCACAGTCATCAAATGAACCATTTCAAAGTCAACTGATAGGGTTTTAGGTCAAATTATTATATTTTCAAATGAATTTTCAAATAAAATTTGATCACTTGGTTGTTGAGTCTAGGTTGGTTCTACTCCCTCCATATTCTTATGGTATTTATCATTCATGGTCATTGTCATCATGTCATGAGGCATCAATTGAGTTAGTGGGTCATCATTAAAGTCATAATCCCATTTCCTCTGTTTTCCCAAAGTTTACCCTATCCATTTCCCCCTTATCAGACTAGGGTTTTATATCATGCAAACTAAAACCATGGAAACCTGGAGAAGCTCCCAAGGAAGGAAAAAAGAGACACCAAACATCAGAGACCAAAAATAAGGAGGTGATTGGCATGATTTTTAGGGTTTTGAGGTCATTTGTTACACACATGGAAAATTTTACTTCAAAATCCATTTCTGACCAAATGGAGATGAATTTAACAAAAGAGAAAGAGGTTTTTGTCGATCACATACCAAATAACAAAAACCTCCTTCAGTTTATACACAGGTGTTATAATTTGGGAGATATGCAGTAAGATTTGAGGCCTATTTTTGAAGAATATTTAATTTCCTGTTTTAGTCATTATTTTGTGGCACGGATTTCGAGAATATGGGAATGAATTTCAAAAATATGAGAGATTTTTTTCTTCAAAACAACCTTATGTACAAAAACCTCTCCCATTTTTGTAACAAGTCTTATATTTAAATAGATATCACTTTATATTTGACTCATATTTTTACAAAGATGCAGAAAATGTATCCTATTGTCTTATTGGCATCCAAGTTACAATGAAATAAAACTAAATGGCTTGTTATGCTAATCCTATAGGGATATAAAAGGAATATTGTCTTGAAAACTCTTATGCCTTGTTTTCTATACCATGGTAAGCAAATCCTACACTCAAAGAATAATCCTAAAAACCCTAGGTAACTTTAAAGATAAAAACCTGTCAAAACTGTTGATTAAGGTTGGTTGTCATTGATGTCAACCCTTGAAGAAAGCCCCGTAGCACAAAGGTTTGGGTAATGGAACCAATATTGTTTGATGTAAATATGACTCATTATTGTTTTTTCATGGTTGATAAGAAGTAAATATGGAT